>JAABNX020000049.1:12679774-12695671 GCA_015163995.2 Mormyrus lacerda
CCCCCCCCCCCCCCCCCCCCCCCCCCCCCCCCCCCCCCCCCCCCCCCCCCCCCCCCCCCCCCCCCCCCCCCACCCACTCTATGTCAGTAACAGATAAATGAGAGGCGGAAGCAGAGAGTCGGTGGTTCACACATTGACAGCAAACACGGATGTCGTTCCTCTTACCGGCATGAACTATAATCCAACACTAAACAACATTCGCAAAGTTTAGCAGAGTTCATACAAGCTCACAAAGACATGAGACACAAACACTTCAGGCAAAAACTGCAGAAGGAAGCAAGAAATTATATTTTATATATATATAAATAAATAAATAACTTGAAATGATGGGATGTGCTTCCTAGCAACACTGTCTACTCGCCTACAAGAGATCCCAGAGGTAACGAATTGCCTGCAAGCTTTTCTGCGTTCCTGATCACCACTCCACTGCATGACCAAGATCGTCAGTAACTAATGACAGAAACTGCCATCAAGGTGAGAAGGGCAGTGAGCCCGGAGAGGGCCAGGAGCTGCCGATTTTACAAAGCTTACATTACCTTTCCTACCTTCACAGGCAGAAATACAAGAATCCTATCTGCTCTCTAATAGCACAGCAGAATAAATTACCTTTTCTGCAAGATTCAATTCCAAATTTGTTTTTCGTTGTTAATTTATCAGCAATTTTAAGTAAACACAAATGTAAACATTACAGCAGATAAGAACACCTTTTACTGGATTAGGATTATGGAACAAGCGCCCAGAAAGAAATAACTCACAAAAGACTCCTAATGACCAGATGAGATGGAATTTGGTTATTCCAGTAAACTTAAAAACATTTCGAAAAAAATAAGTTAACTGCAAATATACATTTACTAACATATGTTATACCGTCCTGTTCAAATTAATGATGCAACTGGTTACACTTTAAAGCAAATGGTTTAAAAAGTTTTATCCATAGAAGTCAGACAGTACAGTACGACAGCTGCAGAACCAAGCATAGCCATCGCTCAAACAATACATTTTTATATCAAAGTGAGAGAGAAAACAAAGCTGACTGCGATATTTATATTATGTTTGCGAAAAGTGATAGGAGATCAGATTAGCAAGAGTTACGATGCGGCACCTGATCCAACGTCAACGTCGTTTCAAGGGGATTAACTTGTGGACCATTTATATTCCAGGACCGCGTAAAGAAATATGTCGTCTAGCCTGTGACAAAAGCCCTGACACACGCCAAAACGATGTGGGTTCGCATTTACCGCATGGGAACTACAGTGAAAACGAAACACATCTTCAATATTTTCCCACCGTATGACCCTAAGGCATCCGATTAACCGGAATAACCGTTACCAAGTCATATGCACGGAAACTAGCTGGTTAACAGCGTAACTATCGAGACGGTTAACTGACACTACAGTAATACTAGCACTGGAGACCGATGAATTGGCCAGTTACCTCGGTGTATAAATGAAATACAAACCCGACCAAATGAAAAAACAGATACCCCATAAAGCGTTTTTGTTTAGAGGAGACATTTAAAAGCCTCGGTGCCGCTGACTACTTGCCAAACTATCTAGCTACCAGTTTATTTAGTTTGCTAACGTGGTTAGCATGATAACCTACTTTCGCCACACAAAGACCCCCTGTCGTCTGCCTACATATCGCCAGGTATCCGTCAAAAATGGCAGCAAAAGAAAATGCTTTATAAAGTGCCTCACTACTTTATTAAATATAAAATATATATGTAAATGTACGTATTTATGTAAGAAATATTTATGAAAGTAAAACGATTAAAGAGTTGTCCTTGAAAATAGAAACAAGTATGATCTTATCTCTCTTTTATGGAACTGTCGTTTAACCCCGTTGCGTGAGAGGTTGTAAATACACAGCTCGATGGGCGATAATTCATAGAGTATTCTGGATACGTTTAACCGGCTCATAGTTCACTTACCCTTAGCAAAGCAAACTTTTAATAAGCCTGGTCACCATCAAACCATCAATACAAATCTTGTGCGCGTGTGTTGTAGTTCGCCTGATGCCGGGATTTTAACATCAGATTTTTTTTTTGGTGATTGTCTTACTTCCTGATTGACGTCGCCATCTTGAACGTTAAAAACACTTCCGCTATGACGTCACTCATTCACAGTTCTTTCGGCTTTGGCTTCATTTTGCGAATACATCAGGCGAATTCATGGCGGTGGCCGTAGCAATGGCACTAAAATTTGGTAAAATGTTATAAAGGATCAAATACTTCGCCATTTTGGTTACAAATTATGTTTTTAAATTCATTGACCTGTGCGAATCAATACATCAATACAGTATGCTAGGAATAGTATCCTAATACCTTATATGACCATTTGTTCAAAGGAGGATCATGGCAAGGTTGGATCCTGTCCCAGGCAATATAGAGTATGAGGGCACCAATTCACCAGGATTACATGTTTTTGGATTCTGAGAGGTCAAACTAACTTAACACACAGAGCAAGTGTGTGAATCAAACACATAACCCTGGATGTAAAACCACTCTGTGCCACTTTACCATCCCATGGTGACTGGGAAATTGAGTTCAAAGGAGGACTGATTTAATCCATAGCAAACCATAATGACACATTTGTTTTCCTCGTTTATCTTGCCTTATGATTTGGAATCAAACCTATTTGGTTCATAATCATGCACTGCAGAGGAACTTGTTTTAGTGAATATGAAACTACAGGGGTGTTACCCTGTGAAATAATTATACAGGAAGATTAACTTAGAATCAAACCGATCAACAGATAAAGTATGCAAGATTAGTTTTAATGATTCACTATGTAGTGTAAGATCCAACACACAGTGGTACATATTTGGAGGTAGTGTGTGACTCAGTGGGTTAGGACACTGTACTCGGATTATAAGGTTACTGGTTCAAATCCTAGGGTCAGTACTGCTATTTTACCAGTGGGCTCTTGTGGTAGGCCCTTAACCCCAAATTGCTCCAGGGATTTACAGTTCCAGCTTTCACCAAAAGGCCTCATCCAACATGGCTAGATGTGTCGAAATTAGCGTCATGTAAAACAGACCACAACAGACAGCTGTTCACCCAAATGATGACAATGATGGGTTCAGGTATGGAGCGAGGCTGAAAACTGCCTGACTGTTGTCAGTAAAGGTCAATGGAAACTTTAGCTGGTTCCAAAACTGAAAAGGGAGATTACAGATCTAGTAATCGTGTACACGGTGACAGAAAAATTAGGTAGATATCCAACATTTTGATGGATGGAAATACATTATCGTCTAATAAGGTCGTTTTTATTGTTGGTGTACAAAAGTTTCTAGGTCTAAAAAACATTATGATAAGAAACAATATACATTAACATTTAAACGGGTGTATAAGTTGACGGTACATTTGAAATATGTTCTGAATATCGATGTTCTCAAAAAACACTTCCTTAGGTACAACGCTGTGCAGGAGAACAATTTTGTGACAACTAAAACTGCTTTCCTGCAGCCTGCCGTATCGATTATGGACTTTGACAGGAGCTCCGCGTGGAATATGACGCACCTTGAACGACTGAGAGAGTGTTTTTCAGGATTCATTTTATTATATGCATTGGTCAGCGAACGGCGACTGACAGACACCACCCAAAATGACATTTATTTTTATATAATCACAACTATATTTGTATGTCTAACGTTTGTATTTATATTTCCTAACATTAGGTCATTTGATAATTTTATGTAGGCCTATTTAAGTTTATTTTCGGGCGGGATTGCGGAAAAGTATCGATAAGTGTTTTTAATTCCTTTAATGAAGATGAAAATATATCAAGAAATATGCGTCTTCTTCGTCTCTTTGTCGGCCCCGGTCCTACTTTACATTATGAACAACGTTCCAACTTTTCATGAGTAAGTCTCAATTTAATTCATTCTTTCCCCTCATAAGAAATGACATTTATTTTCATAGAATATTATCTGACATAGTATTTTGGCCTAATTTTTGTTTTATATTTAATAATTACCGTTTATCAAATGAATTATCAGATAATTTCGGTCGAACTGTTTTCTGTCCATTCAAAGTGTACTTGAGATGAAAATGTATGTGTGTGGCCCACAGGTACACATAATGCTTATTGCCTTTAAAGACGCTGTGCAGTCATTTTTATGGAGTTCATTATCATGCGGATCCATACAACGAAGCTGGCAAGGTCAGCGTATTAAGAATTGGAAAAAACTCTCAATAAAATGTCTTCATGGTACTTTTTCCATTAACACTACCACTTGGACATAAAAAAAACAAATGATCTGTAAAATTACCCGGCAGGCATTAAATTTTACTGAGGCCATTACGATTTAGTAAATTTTCTTATGTTTGCCGGCAAAACGGGATAATTTATGGTTATTTTCTCAATTTTATAAATGAAGCACTCGACTCAAAACGGTCAAAATATCAAGAAGCCCTTAGCTCAGGCGGTCAAATGTGAACAATGACTATTAAGCAGCTTCTGGGCACACAAATAATGTCAGCCACAGGGCCCTCCTGCCATAGCAATACTTTTATCCATAGAAATTGGTTTGGATTGATCTTATAAGTGAATTTTACAGGAGTATACATTAGAAATGAATTACAAAAACCACTAGAAAGAATATATATATATATATATATATATATATGAATTCAAGTTTAATGACTTTTATTTTTCCCCTGTGTTGTTTCCAGCCGTTTTCTATGTTCATTACGTTGCTGAACCTTGTTTCTAACTGCACACTTATAAATACAAAACATGTGCTATATGCTAATGTTGATTGCTACAGCTTGGCTCACTGGCCACCTGTGTCAGTTTTAGCACAGTAAATTCACTGTTATTTCTTTCTGAGGTCTTGTTTGTTCATTGCTTTTCTTTCTCTCTGTTTAGGCCACTAGTCATACTGGGCACTGGGCTGGCGGTATCGGGGGCCATGTTCCTTCTCGCGTTTCTCTCGGTACGGCGTAAACAACCCAAAGATATCCTCCTCTATGGTAAGCAGCAAGGGTTGGTGTGATCATGTGACGCGGGACCGGATCAGATTTTTACGGCACCAGATCGTAATGAAAAAGAGCCCTGGGACAATTCGAGATAAAACAAAAAGATTCTGAAAAAATACTGATGGCTCCACTGCGACCGGCGAGACAGGAGAAATGTCGCAAACAGGATAAGGCAGGGCGGCAGAATGAAAATATGATAGGATGTAATGCTACACAGCTGTTATCAGCTGCAACGGATATGAAGAGATTTAAACACTGAGCCCAAGAGAGATTAAGTGCACACAATTACCCTCATCACACGGAGAGTAACTATTTCAGTATTTCCAATAAATCAATGCGACACAGATCTCGCACAAATAAAACTTCGGCCTAGCAGTCACACTTAAAGAGACACTCTGCCTGTGGCGGGATTATGGTGATGTTTTCTCAGTTAGCCTGTCATCCCCTCGCTAATGAGACGTCACGATGGGGGCAGAGAGACGGCCTCCAGCTGATAGTACACTTCCTGTTTTTTGTCCTCCTGATTCTCGGCGCCCTCGCAGTTTCGCACCGCAGTGCATCCACCAGACTCCACCCCCTCCCACTCTAGCGCGTGCCCTTCCTTGCGCAGCCGTTTGGGAAACATCATTATCCATTTCTACAGTGACAGAAATCCAATAGGCGGTAGAAACAATAGATTTATATTATCTGTACCTGCCTGTGTCTGCATGGACACTTATACGAAGAGCACAGAGACACACATGCGGTGGTCTACAGTTCAGCTTTGCGGCTTGGTCTCCTCTACGTCTTTACTTTGGAAACTCGAATGTCCATGTTAACATTCAAAGCACACGGCACAAGAATGTCCGCTGTGGCAGTGATTTCAACCAGAGCACAGAAACAGTCAGTATTTTCCGGAAACACTTTACTTAAAGTAGTCATCATAATGCATAATGGTCAATATGAGCCATTATAATGCATTATGAAAGTATTTATAGTGCATTATACATGAGAGCTTCACAGAGCGTTGATTATGCTTAATAAATATGGCTATAATGTGTTTTTCTGAATAATTATAGCCGTGTTTATAATACTTTATGAATGCATTACGAAGGTATTTATAATGCATTATACATGGGTGCTTTGAGTAAAGTGTTGCCATATTTTTTTCCAGTATTCTCTAGCAGTTGCATATAAGGTGACTATATGCCAGTTATGGAGAGCTGGAAAACAAGTAATTAATTTCTAAGTGTGTAATTTCTAAGTGTTATTGTAATTAATTTCCAAGTAACTGGAATAATTAGACTATCAGAGCACACACATACATTTTGCCCAATTTTTCTTGAGGTTTGCTGGAGAGTCGGGCATATCTTATGTATCTGCCTACATGTGTGAACATTACAGTTTGCTCAGTGCTCCTGTCGCTCTTGCAGTGTGTCTCCAGTTCGCTTTCACGTCAGTCTTGAAGCTGACCAATGCTTTGGAGCAGGACGGCTTCACGTCAGGGTTCGTGGGATTTTACCAAAGGAAGGTTAGTGCCAATGAATAACACCTAACTCAAGCTCATACAATAACTTACCCAAATTGCATGCCTGGGGAATATCAGCAAAGGATTATGGGATTAGAGGGATAATGTAAAGGGTCATCATTCTAATGACATCTTTCATGTACCTTGAAGGGGGAGCCATGCATGGTGACTGCTTATGCCGTCATGATGTGCTACTGGGATGGTGTGGTGCACTTCCTCCTGTATCTTCTGCTGCTGCACCACAGGGCAAAGGCGTAGGTACCGCTACTCAGTCCCCAGACATTACAGTCATGAAATGCTACACAACACCCCCCCCCCCACCCAGTTCCTTAAGATCTGAGTAAACAGTGAGCCTAACAAAAGGGCAGGATGTTGGGTGGATGTGAGCAGAGAGTATGGACAAAAGCAGAGGTGGATAGTTCAGATCCAGAAAGTAAAAATCCAGACCAAGATTTTGTTTCAGCCCACCATTTGAGTATGAAAAGCCACGGTCACAGAGTACTCAGCTGACTGGTTGAAACAAAACTTTGGTCTGGATTTTTACTTTCTGGACCTGACCTATCCACCACTGGATATAATATACTACAAAGGATATATCTTGAAGGGGAAACAATGATTGATGGATGGTTTAAATGAATAGATAACAGAATGAAGTTTCCTTATATCACTCTGCAGGGAGCTGCACCGTGGCATGGGCCTCTTTTGGGCCGGCTCTTCCTTTGCCAGCATGTCTGTCTTCATCCCTGGGAGTGTCATTGGTGAGGCTCATTCTCTCTCCTGTAGTTATAAAGAAGGGAACATTCCATGTGGCAGGATTGTGCTTCTGGAGCAACATGGCTGACATTTGTGCAGCAGGACTAGGAAGGCCTTTACAACACCACTCTGACAGTTCACGCAGTGATCACTCGCAGTTACTCCCCAGGCGGGTTTATTTCGTATTGCCGGTTATCATCATGCAACAATGAAAATAGGCTCCCACATAGTATTTTCTGTAATCTCGTCATGATTCAATAGGATGAAACACACTATGAGGTCCACAGGGCTGGTTTTCTCCAAATGGGTAATTTGCCAATTGTCACACCCTCAGGCAAATACGGCTCAAATATATATCCCGCCTTCTGGCTGAACGTGCTACTCCTGCTGGGGTCCGTGTGGGTGGCAGCCTCGCTGCTGTCCAGCCTAAGAGAGCTGCCGGTGATTCCCGCTGATGAGGTGAAGGTACCGGGCCAATAGCAGGGGTGGGACTTTGGGGGCACGGATACAGTGGGTGGGCAGAGCGTGAGGCATGATTTCTCCAGCACAAAGCTGCATTTAGGCTTGTTGGCCTTTCCGTCAGCCACGCTGTACATGAAACTCTTGCAACTCTTGCAACTTTTGCAAAAATTCCCATTGCCTGTCTTCCAGGTCGAGTCTGTACAGAGAAAAACCCTCCTGACCCGGCCCATCGACCTCCTCCTGGTGACCTTCATCCTGGGCGTGATGGTTTTCACAGGGTTCCGGGGCCTTGTGAGTGTCACATCATGCGGTGCCTTTTATTCGATTCGGGTGTCGCCCACAATAACCCAGACAGCTCAGCATAAAGGGGAAGTCTGTAAAAATCAATTGTTTCATAAACTAGACCTCAGGTTCCTCATGTTTAGTATATTTGCTTTGACACACTGTCACGCAGGGCTGATGAAAAAGAGGCACTGTGAAGTTTGAAGATGTTTTAAGAGCAGCTGTCGTCTTTGTGACCACCTGCCAGACAATGTTCCTTGTCTCTCTATATCTCGCTTTCTCTCTCTCTCTCTCTCACTCTGTCTCTCTCTCTCTCACTCAGGTAGTTCTTGATTGTCCCCTGGATTCCTGTTTTAACTACATCTACCAATATGAACCGTACCTGAAGGACCCAGTCGGCTATCCTAGGGTCATGGTGAGTGAGATGAATTAACCCTTCAATATAGACCATTGGAGAGCTCTTTTTTAAGAAGGCATAGCAGTAAAGGTGTTTGTCTGGAGAAGGCATGACAATGGCAGGTCATTCTCCGGTAGGCTCTGTCAGCGGAGCCATCAGTGATCTTATCATGACTTGTTTTCTGACAAAAGAGAAAGCAGTTGGTCATCTGCAATGCAACCGCAGTTTGATAAGATAATCAGCTCGACCATGTGCATTCTATCAGGGGTCAAATAATGTGAGAAAAAGCAGACTCTGAATTACCTTTGTTGACTAAAATTTCCAAATACCGATGATGACAGAGCACTGCAAACAAGACAAGAAGAAATGGCTGTTTGTACAGCACCTGTGGCAACTTCACAGAGCACGCTTTGATGCTACACCATGTCTCCTATGCTCTACACCATGTCTCCTATGCTCTACACCATGTCTTCTATGCACTACACCATGTCTCCTATGCTCTACACCATGTCTCCTATGCTCTACACCATGTCTCCTATGCTCTACACCATGTCTTCTATGCACTACACCATGTCTCCTATGCTCTACACCATGTCTCCTATGCTCTACACCATGTCTCCTATGCCCTACAAAATGTCTTCTATGCTCTACACCATGTCTTCTATGCGCTACACCATGTCTCCTATGCCCTACAAAATGTCTTCTATGCTCTACACCATGTCTTCTATGCCCTACACCATGTCTCCTATGCTCTACAAAATGTCTTCTATGCGCTACACCAATGTTTCCCAAACCAGTCCTCAGGGACCTGCAGACAGTGCACATTTTTCACCATGTCCTGGGAGGGAGCAAAAATGTGGACCATCTGTGAGTTCCCAAGGACCAGGTTGGGAAACACTGCTCTATACCCAAAGAGTCTACTATTAGTGTAGGTAATCTGTGTCAGCCAGCTAACTGCATATTTAGCATAAAAATGAGGAAGAATGACAGACTCTGATTCTGAGCAGTACGCTAGGCAATATTGTAATACTAAGAGATATTCTGCTTTCCGTAGATGCTGGTCTACCTATTCTATGGCCTACCACTGATGGCTGCATTTGTCTATGGGCTCGTAACGCCTGGTTGCACTTGGATGCTGGACTGGACGGTGTTATTCGCCGGGTTCATGGCTCAGGTAACATGACACTACCTGCATGCCTATAACTTCCTGTAAATGCACTGGTGAGCTCTCCGCCCCGCAGTGGTGACAATGAACGCGATGTTCTCGTGCACTATGAGCCTCGTAAGCACAAACCAAAAAGATGTTTCATCCGTTTTCTAAGAAATCCCGTGTGTCAGTCACTTTCAAGGTCATTTACATGATTGCAATTATTAGTTTAGGGAGCTACCGATTCTACAACTATTCAGCAATTTGTCACGTTTTTTTCGTTAAGGTTTCATAATTCCCACCTGACAAGTTTAATCGTGGCAGCCCACAGTTCTTCAGAGGGCTGACCCCCCTATTGGTCAGATCCTAGAATTGCCCCCAGAACTACCAAAATAGCACAGAGGATAGAACTGAAGGTTTTAAATCAATGTCCAAAAGACATTTTAAGATCTTTTTTCCACAGCGTTGGTTTTTATTTAAAAAATATCAGTAATACACTGACGTGTCCTGGTTTGTGTGAAATATCATGAAAATTCTCCCATCGCCTTTTTATTTGCTAGTATAAAACATGCATCTAACAACATCAGTCACGTTCTTCATCCTGCTGTTGCTTTGTTGGTGCCTTTGAGTAATCATGAAGCACGGTGTTGTTTAGCCACCGCGCCTCTAACCCCACCTCTGCCCCCCCTAGGCGCAGTGGTGCCACATCAGTGCGTCGCTACACCCACGCACCCCCTACACCTACAGAATCCCAGAGGAGACGTGGCAGGCGGTGCTCCTGGCCAACCTGGCCTGCGTGTCGCTTCCGGTCCTGTTGGGCCTCCGCTGCATCTGGAGCCCCGCCTTCTTCATGAAGACCATCCCTCCAGGACAGGTCACCAAAGAGAAGAAGAGTGACTGACCGAACAACCCCCCCCCCTCCACACACACACACACACACAAAACAAACACATTAGCCATATAAAAGAAACCATGTACACCAAAAAATTAACAGGTTACTGTGAGAGATTATTTTTTACTGTGAGAGATTATTTATTACACTATGATGCCCTGGTGGAGATGCATCACTGAAGCCAAACCCCTATTTCTCTCCACAGTAAACTGCTTCCTACCAACCATGTCGACATAACTATTCATTTCTCCTCTCTGATTGGACCATTGGACTTTTAACAGGACATTAGCAATAACTTCCTTTTATCTTAGAAACTAATGACTGATGGGTTTGTGACACCTGAATATATATAAATCCACATTACACCCTCAACCAGGTTGATTTCGATTTAAATTGTGGCACAGTTCCCCCACGGTACAGCATTTATACTGCAGAGTGTTCTAGAGTACTGGTTTATGCACCTAACCCCAGAAGAAGTGGTTTCCAGTTTGCCGATATGCAGTGAGTTTTGATCGCACAGCATTCCCAGTGGCCACCAGACCACCAGGGATAATTTTCCAATTAAAAATACCTGCAGGATTCCAGGATAACCAGGTTAATAATATCAATCAGGTGAGTAAAGCTAGACTGTTCCAAAATGTAATTGATACAGACGTCAGAAGAGAACAGAATATAAGATGGACTTGATTCAAGCCAATGAATCACCGAGCACACCTTTGCCCCATTGTGAGCTCACGTACCTTGTGGACTGGATTGTGAAAGGTGGCGGTGTGTGTCAGTCTACCTCTGAGGAAACAAAGTCAGAGGTCCATCAGATATCACTGAATGACAAAAGATCATCATTGTGTAGTTTTCTGGGTCATGCCACAGTGTATCTATCTACTTTGTGCTGCGGCACTTTGCCCTTTTTTCCTTGTCTTGTAGATACAAGAAAATCACTTTTAGAAACACTGTCCAGCTGACTGTTCTGTTGCAGATGCAATAGCAAGGAAAGTGTAACATTTTCCTAACTCTTCTATTGCCGTTCCCATGTTTTTTCCATCTGGACCATGAGCATAAAATCATTTGTAGAAAGAAAGTGGCCCATTGCGATTTTATTGCCATTTTTTTTCTACCATGTGTATGATCTTAATTTCATGATTACAAAATGCTCAATGTTTCTGACAATGTTTACTGGATGTAGATAAACTTCCGAGGTTTGGGAAGACCACTAACCTTCAAATGCTTACTAAAAACAACAAAAACTATGATATCCCAGGTTCACCAAATTCAGGGTTCAGCATGGTTAAGTTTGCAGTCTATAAATGTTGTAAAAGGCGTGTTATTTGTAACACCTTAAAAACCACTGGAATATGCTTGTGAATTGCATCGCAAATATTAAATCCTCGTTTTGTTGTGAACAGCAAAAAAAAACGTAATTCACTGTCTTTTCACTGGGAGGTGCTAAGCGTCTTCTGTCTTCCCTGTTCACCTGACTGGGTGGAAAATGGAACTTTATTCCATTTTGTGTTCGTTCTGTTATTGTCTGTGCATGTTCATTATGGTGAATGCAATTGTAAATTTAATACTTGGGCAGCTTGTCATTCATATAAATTAATAACCTATTGCCTACTATTCAGTCGATGGGTCGTGTTTATAATAATTTGCTTTATGATATCCATCATAAAATAATGAATACAATAAAAATATTTGTAATACAGGACTGTCGTATAACTGGCGAAAGCACGGTGAAATCGTTTACATACTGCAAAACCTGTTGAAGACAACACGACTTGATCTGATAAATATATTTCACACAATCCGATGTTCCTTAGCTTCCACGGGGGGAATTTGAATGAATTTAGCAGCTCAGCATTCTATTACCAAATCAGAATTCATTTGCGACAGGTTTGGTCTCGAAACAATCAGACGCATACAAATATATAAAGCCATTTTTTCGGGAACAGAAAACCAAAACCTTGGAGAATGCGGGCATCGATCCCGCTACCTCTCGCATGCTAAGCGAGCGCTCTACCATTTGAGCTAATTCCCCCGCCTTAGTGACACCCCAAGAACAGTGTTGTTGACGCTGGGTAAACTCCTACTCGTCACAGTCGATCCGAAAAGGGACATTGAGGATGATCTATCTATAAAGTTATGTATACATTGTAATTGTGAGGGCGTGGGATTTAACCAAGGTATGGCTAAAATGAAGTATTGTCATGGCACGCTAATGTTGAATTCTGTGCCTGCCATAATGTTAATGCGACTCTTTTGCGGAAAATAAATAAATAGATAAACAAACAAATAAATAAATAAAATACATGACGATTTAATCATTAAAAATTATTAATACTGAGAGTGCAAATGCTGATTAAACATTGCTGATTAGAAATACATTTTTAAAACTGAACTAATTATTATCATGATTTTTAATTTAATTACAGGCATATTTCACTGCCTTGTTTGGTTGGGGACATGAAAAATATGAGTAACTATGCGTATTTGATTTTGCCTATACAATTAATGCTCAATGAAAGGTATGGCGGCAGGATTACACAGGAGAGGAATGAAGGATTGTGTCTCAAGTCCATCATAAATGTGTCATGAATGTGCAGGAATATGTTCTATAAAGATCTTTGCTTTTGCAATTTGACCCTCTTCTGTTTACCAAGAAAAAGATCCCTGTAAACAAACAGGAGTTTTAATGAAGGCAGAAAGCTAAAGTTACGACTTTTATGTACATAAGATGGAAGTGATTCCAGGCAGACTTAGGATTGTACATGTGTGCAGAAATTCCACGATGGCTTTCATAACTGAGCAGAATGATTATTATATTAAGTTACATCCCGGACATTGACTAATGGCTGCATCCTTAGTGGTGTTACAGGCGATAACGACATGGCCTGGAAGACAAGATACTTTTATTTCCCATTTACATAAGTACGGGTACACAGGAATCAGTAAAGGTAAAAGCCCATGTCCGTGACAAGAGTGAAACTGGTTTGCTAAGTCGACACCCCCTCAGAACATGGCGCCCTAGGCAGCCGCCAATGTCCCCTAATAATTCGACCGACGCTAGGAATTTATTCATTTTCACACATACTGTTTTCATCTCTTATGCAGGCCCGCCTCGTTCTACAAGTGACCGCCTAGGACGCCATTTGATTAGGGGGCGCAAAAGACCGAGTGGAAAAAAGTCAGAAGAAATACCTATGCTTACATTCCGTGACATTACTTATTTGCAGGTGAAAGAGTGACATCAATTGACAGCATAATCACTCGCAGCAACCTTTAAATTAAACGTCAGAATAATTTCTGTTTGTAAAATATCACATTTTTTATCTCTCGGTCACTGAGGGGTCGATTCTCCAAGGTGGTTTACGTGAAAAGAGCATGTACCTGCTGAAATCGCCTCTAAAAGTTACGTACTGTTGAGTTACGCGTATTCTGCCCCAAACAGCGCGGTGGCGCCCATGCGTGTAACCCAAAAAAGAAATGTCGGTTTTCTTACCTATTAAGTATCGTTAATCCAACGATGGGGAACATCTAGCCTCTGGGCCATATACGTCCCATGGAAACAGTTTGATCCGACCCACGAGGCATTTCATAAATACTTTACTGTATGTACGCGGGGAAGCCAGAACTCGTTCGAACTCAGACATTGGTAACATATGTCATTTTTTGATAATAACTTTATTAAGCAATAAATGTACAGCACAAATCAGGGTGCAGAAACAATTAGCAACTGTACTAAATCATCAAAGAAGCCTAATTAAATCCCAACCGCGCTTCATCCGAACTGAAAATACCGGAGTGCATTTGGCCAAAGCAGAACCCACAAGTTTATCCTGAGCTTGTTTAGCCACGTCCGGTGTTCCGGGCAATTCAGTTTCCCTATGTTTCTCCTGTCGCGCGCTGATTTGTACACGGTTTCGCTGTCGTTTTCGTGTCTTTTTACAAAGCTCTTGAGGTTAAACAAGCCATATATTTTAAAACATCACATGCCTTTTCGATGTTTTTTGTTTTTACAGATAATAAATATGTCTTTAATTGGCTGGATAGAGATATTTCTTGATGAGAACGGTATAGAATTTCTTATAAGACTATATTATGCGTGACGATCTAGATACTGTATTCACATGTAATAATGTACATGAGTGATTGTCAGACATCTCACATACATCTTTGCCTAAATATTAGGAGAAACATTATTTCCTGACATCCAGTATATTTGGTTCCCACTTGTTAAAACAGGTATACAGCAACTCTGGGCTTCGGTACTAATAACAATACTGTATTCACATGCAATAATGTACCTGAGTGATTTTCAGACATTTCGCACACCTCTTTGCTTTAATATTAGGGGAAACATTATTTCCTGATACACAGGGGAAACATAGGGAAACCGAATTGCCCGGAACACCGGGACCATCTTAGTTACTTTTGGTACTGACTGACCTACACTGTAACATATGTTTGACGGGAAATCAGTTTGTGGTTTAACTTAGCTGGTTATTAGATATTAAACCAGCTTTCTGGGTTATCCATCGGGGTTTAAACATTATCCATGTCGATTAAAAGACATATTTTGACATGAACGTCATCATTTTAAACAATGCTATGATAGTTTGAGGCCCAACGTAAAAAAAAATAGGTGAGAAATGCAGCCGATTAGCCGCTATCGTGGCTAACGCCGGTCCCGAGAAGACAGGCTGTCTGTAAAATGTGATATTTTACAAACGTGTCAACAAGCAATGGTAACATTTATTAATGACTGAAATGAGCTCATGTCAAACTCTGCTCGTATACACAAGAACAAAGGAGCACACCAGCTTAATTTTAAAAGTATATATATATTTATTTATTTAGACGTACAGTTTATTTACTTATATTTAAGCTACATATATATGTAATATATATTTATTTACATTCATTTATTTATATTTAAGCTATTATTTATTTATTTGATTTATTTTTAGGTTTTTGAATTTACGTATATTTAACATATTTTTTTGACATCCTCCATAATTTATTATTTCAAAATAAATCTGTAAAAAATGCAGTAGTTCAGCAGGAGTTCAAAATCAGTCTTGATCGCAGAACTTTCAGGAGTCTGTCTGTCTGCAAAATGCTGGTGATGACACTGTAGAATATTTGCGATGATTTAAGATGTTGGGCACCATGGTTAACAAAAAGTAAACAAAAAATTGTTGTATGAACAGCTTAAACTCAATTGATGTGTTGGTAAACGGTATAATAAATATCTATCCTGGCTGCAGAGGATGTCTTATTGATATTTCTAAATAGCAGGAATAACCTTCAGGTTTTTACATGTAATACCTGTACAGATGTTCTGTTTGGTCAGTCTGTCATTTGCACTACACATTACCACAGTATGAATAAAGAGCAAGTAGCTTTTCAGGCAGAACCCAGCTTCCATCGTCCTGTTCTGGTCAGGATCTCGGTGGGCCTGGAGCCCATCCTAAGCAGCACA
>JAABNX020000049.1:12710972-12726751 GCA_015163995.2 Mormyrus lacerda
CCGCCCCCCACTCGACCCTGGGCTTTACAGGATAATTACATTTACAAATCAACATGCACAGGTGTGGAGGAACTGGACAGAACTCTGTGAGATGTTGGATAAAGGAAGAGCAACCAGAACCTACAGAAAATCTGCCACACTGGTCCCTCCATTAGTCTTTTTATATAAATCATTGCCAACCATGATCTTTGTGGAGTCGCACAGTCATGGTGCATGACATGGCGGGTGATGTGGCACAGACGATTAAAGGCTTCAGTAAACAGACAGACAACAAAGAAAACATTCTGTAACATCGGTTTTCTCAGGCAGAAAACACCCATTCGGACATCAAAGTTCATAATACTGCAACGCTAACGTGAGGTAAATAAAAAAAAACGTTCTCGGTCCTGATTTTCATAACACATTGCATTGATCAATAATACAATAGTCGTTTAACCCAGCGCAAAATGACAGTCCATAAAACCAGTATTTCCACATACAAGAAATGTTTTAGATATAACTAGTGAGGCAGATCTCACCGAAGACTTAAGACATAAAAAGGACTTTAACTGAAGATGTAAAAGAAAGGGTTTTATTATCCGTGTTCGATCGAACGGCGGCCCGCCGACCTTCGGCTTGGGGGGAATTGAGCCCGGTCCGCGGAGACAATGGCTGGGGGTGACCACGGGGCAGGTGACGCGAGGAGGAGAGGGGCAGCGATGAACACTAGGTTCAGATGTGGGCGTGGCCGTGGGTGTGGTCATGGGCGTGGCCTCCATCCCCCACTCGGTGGGCTCTGCCCCCATGCCTTTGGTGCTTCTGGTGCTTCCGGCGCTCATGGCGGTTTTTGTGGTGGTGGCGGCGATGTCGGCGGGAATGCCGAGCTGGTGACCGCAGGGTGATTGGTCAGAGCCTCACATGCATATATATACTGTACACACATACATACACATACATGTAGTACCAGTCAAAAGGTTTAGACATGCCAATCCGCCTACAAAGGAGAGTAACAGCGTCGCATCACCTGGCCACCTGACCTAAACAGTAGAAATGGTTTTTGGTGGAGTCTGACCAGAGTGTGAAGGAAAAGCAGCCAATGAGAGGTCAGCATCTGTGGGACCTCCTTCAGGACATCTGACAGAGCATCCTAGGACGCCACCTCATGAAACTGGCATAGAGGAGACTGTAGGGTCAGCCAGTCCCTGGGGCAGGACCTTGCTCAAGATCCTAATGGTGGGATCAAACTGCCTGTATTCCAACCCACAAATTATACTAACAAATTATTATTTTGTTTAATACTGTTTGTTTTGTTCAGTGCATAATTCCACACATGTTATTTTATAGTTTTTATGTCTTGTAGAGAATAGTACAAACAAACCTTTCTATGGGTTGGGGTGTCCAAACTCTTGATTGGTTCTGTATATATATAATACATTTTCCAGTATTACAATAGTGAACTTTTCCAAAGAGGAGAGAAAATGTTTGTAAATAACAAGAAAATTACGTAATGAGTGATTTCAAATTCAGTTTCATAATTTAATCTTAAAAATAAAGGAGCTCTTTTGACCTCTTCAATCTCTGTGGCCCAGCCACCTCTGTTATATACATCATCCATTGCATTGCACACTGATTACTATACACCCCCACACATAGGTGTATACACACATTATATACACGCAGAGACTGATACGCTACTATCAAGGGCACACTGCAATGAACACCACTCCAAACAAAGGCATCGGCGAATAACCAGTTGGTTTTACTATAAATTGTTCTGTATGAGCTACAGAACGGTGCCACACAAGTCACCTCCTACGCTTAGGCCCACATGATCCTGTTGTTCTGCTGTCCTGTCAACCGGGATCACAGCTCTATGTTTTCGTCTACTAAAATAGCGAGACCAAAACTGCGGGATAGAGAATCTCTTAGAGAGTGCAGATGAGGAAGGATGTCATGACGGTTGCTACCAAGACTATCTACTTCAGTAATATTCTCAGCCTCATAGACGCCCTCTGGGAAAAAGGCAGTAAAAAAATTGAGAGTTCAAGGTGTGAGCTTTCTTACTGTAATTCTGTTAAATTAAATAAGCTTAAAGAGATTTTTGCTTTTTTGCTAAACTTGTGGATTGCTGGGACCGCAGCTGGCTGTCACTCACCCCTCGTGCAGATGATCCGGGGCCGCTCCCACTTCCCCCCAGCTCGGCATTTGGATGTTGGGGCGTGGCGCTGCACGAGGCCCGCCGAGCATTGGTAGCGCACCACTGCATGGATGTCATAACGCTCTTGCTTCCGGCCAATCAGGAAGGCATTTTCCACTGCAGGGGGCGGGCCACAAAACCCTGCCAGGGGGACAGAGGAGCACAAGTTCAACTCCGCAGCTGTCCATAAATCACAGCGTTCCGCTTACACACCTCATCTCCTTCATCGGGTGATTTCAATCAAACTGAGACGCACAGCTTACAAGTTCACTCACTGATGCACAGTGCCGTGCAAAAGTCTTAGGAAGACAAAGAAAATTATGTTTGACTGATCATGCTGGTGTAAAACTATGATACTAGGTCTGTAAAGCGTGGCAACTTAGCTATTTCAAAACCTCTCCTAAAATCACTCCAGTATTTGCAACAACCAATGCACTAAGTAATTTTTTTAATGGACCACTAACATGTCAGGCTAATCAATACCCCATTGACATTTTTAACCAATTAAAGTAATCATTTAAGTGAGCAGGTGGTGAAATTTAACAAATACATGGAATAGCTGGGGTTCTCCTGAGGAGAGGTTTGGGAACCGAAGCGGTTCATCTAGCCATCCAACAGGACACAGTGACTTTTTGGAGAACAAAAGAAATGTTCTAATGTTCTAATATGTTCTAATATTAAACTGTATTTTTTTTTTGTTGAGAAATTACACACTTAATCTTCAGATACATAGCATTAAACATTTTCTTTGCCAGTGACTTTTGTATAGTACTGTACCATATTGTACGTTATCAAAGAGGTTACACTTTGTTGACATGAAAGTCTAGCTGTTTAGCCTTCATAACAACTGGCTTTCCATGTAAGCTTTAAAGCCCAGGGGCGCGAGAGAGTCTATCTGTGCTTTACAAGAGAAAAACGGGGTAGTGCCTTGCGAACAGAAGTTGGACATCGGGATTGTCAGCAGGCATGGAAATGCTTCTGGTTGAACTGCAGAGATGGAAGCATGATGAGACCGATTCACCCGATTTTATTCTTGCGCTGACATGCAGTTAAATATTAATTTCCAGTCCACCATGTCGATGAAACTATATTATCAATCATTTATATACCGTTCAATGTGGCCTGAATCAAGCGGGATGAGGATTTTACGCATTATTTAATTTCCAGACAGTTTTATTTTAAGCTTTGACTGCCATTATTGCTATTTTTCTTCAGAGAACTTCAGCAAGGCCGTTGCTGCACTGTCTAGTCTATTTGGCTCACAAGAAAAATACGAGGGTCTAACTAAACAGAACAATGTCCAAATTACAAAGACTAGCATCTCAGTGATTCAAAGCCTTGATCACTTTGTGCCCTTTTGCGAGCTCGTGGAGACGTAGACGCCTTTGTTGAGACAGGCTTGATGAGCTGGGTCTATGAACAGACCGCGACCTGACGTACGCAGCTGGCCTGTCATGAAGCTGAGACAAACTAGCTATGTACATAAATCACAAGGCATCCACTGCAAATATATACTACAAACATATACTGCCATGCAACAGTGAAACACTAAATCGGGTCTCTTCAGGTAATGATACACCGGGCAACTTTTCGAGCAATGTTGCCAGGCAACTGCCAACCAGGTGAGACAAAGAACAACTTATCTGGATCTGGACGATCGCGAAAGGCTGCCCACTGCCAAAGAAAGTTTTTCAAATTGCAATTTGCTGCTCAATATCAAATGATAAGTGCATGGGGCAACGCTGGTCAGCAACATTGCTCAAAAAATTGCCCTGTGTATCGTCAAGCTTAGGCTCTGTTTTATCATGTGATAAAATATCTTGGTTCAACTGTGCTTGCTTATGAAGAAAACGCTAATATAAAAAAATCTGAATGCCTTTATCTTGATCGATATAAAACAGTTTTGCTTTTTGGGTCCCCAGACTTTAAACAAAACATAGTGGACTCCAAACCCAAGATCCAATATTCTGTTTCTCTGTGTATTTTCCTTTGTACTCTCTCTGTTTAACTTCCTCCACTGTTTTATTAAACCTGTCCCCATTTGCTCTCTCCCATCCCATGGGCACACGGTTCTGTTCACTACCCTGACTGTTATACGCAACACAGTGATATACTTTGCATCAATTATACATCAGAACATACCTCATCTTACTCCTAAACCAGTACTTCTCAACCTAGTCCTTGGGGACCCCCAGACGGTCCAAATTTCTGGTCTAACAGGAGCTGGGAAGAAGCAAAAATGTGGACTGTTTGGCAGGGAGCTGGAACGGAGCAAAATTGTTGGATGTCTGGCAGGGAGCTGGAAGGGAGCAAAAATGTGGACTGTCTGGCAGGGAGATGGAAGGGAGCAAAAATGTGGACTGTTTGGCAGGGAGCTGGAACGGAGCAAAATTGTGGACTGTCTGGCAGGGAGCTGGAAGGGAGCAAAAATGTGGACTGTTTGGCAGGGAGCTGCAATGGAGCAAAATTGTGGACTGTCTGGCAGGGAGATGGAAGGGAGCAAAAATGTGGACTGTCTGGCAGGGAGCTGGAATGGAGCAAAAATGTAGACTGTCTGGCAGGGAGTTGGATGGGAGCAAAAATGTGGACTGTCTGGAGGTCCCCAAGGACTGGATAGAGAAACACTAAGCCAGCGGGAGGCAAACAGCAGGCACACGCACAGAAGTGACTGACCTGTGCCTTTCTTGCAGATGTAGGGTAGATTGTAGTTGCAGGGAACATCATTCCATTTGCCATTCTCATGGGCAACCATCACCACACAGTCCTCACCACCCGCAAAGAAATTGTCAGGCTGGTTCTCCCTCCAGTTCTCAAATTCCTGTTATAGCATCAGAATGTGTCCATTTAGCAGATCTGAGGTTAATAACAATTTTACTGCAATTCCTCCATTCAAAGGATGTCATAGGGCTGTGCAATATGGCATGAAATTCATATTGCGGTATAATCTGAACCATAGACGGTAGATGGTATGTATTGTGGTATATGATTTGATCTGTAAATTTCAATATAACTGTTTTTGAACGGGTAACGTATGTCCATAGCAAAGGCATTGCAGCAGGAAGATGTATAATAAACTGTTAACACATTTCAAAGTAGTCATGAACGTATAATATTTATTGTGCAAATCTGCAATTATAGAAAAAATATGAAAACATTTCAAGTAACTTCGCTGGTTTTATCTTTTATTAAAAACACAGGTTGGTTTTATAAACTGCAGAGGTAAGCAGAAAACAAGACAAGAACTAAACTAGTGTCATAACTCCATCTATATTAGTATGATCATCTCTCCCATAATGGTCCTGTCAGGCAGAGTCCTGCACGGGTTCAGGACACGACGGGTGACCCGCAAATTCTGATGAAACGGATGAAAAATATTCTACTGTGTCGGATATGGGTTCGTGTCGGGTCGGACGCAGGAGAGCTAAATTGCGGTTTTCAAAACATCATGTGCCAACGAAAGATACCCTAGGGCTATATTTTAGTGACAAAATCCGTGCATTCAAGATGATAAAACGTAAAATCCATATCAGTTTATGCCTGCATGTGCATTCCCGGAAAACTCTCCCACTTTAATTTTCAAAAAACGCATGCGATCTCCTGCAGTTGTTCGAAATGGATGCTGAAGTAGCCAGCTGAGGCCATCAACTGTGGACGATATCCTTTTTTTACACATTAATATAAAGCAGCGCACCAAACGCTAGTCTTTGCCTTCGCGTAGGAATTCCAATCGGGTAATCAAAGGAAAATGGACAGTGCACGTAGGTAGTCTATAATGCTTACTAATGTGCAGGGTAGCCTAATGTACATTTTATATAATATTAGTTTTATTAACACATTATTTGAGTTTGGAGGTAGGCTCCTACCATTTGTTTTGCTTATTATTAGGCTGTTATTAAGCAACATTTACATTTGGCTATGCCTTTTCAGCTGATGTTGCATATGTCACTGGTTGTTTGTTGTGCAAGTAAACTTTTGTCTTTAATGTTTAATCTGACTGATTTTCATTCGGGTGTGAGTCGGATGTTGGTATTTATAGCGGATCAGGTGCGGAATTTTATTTTATTTCTGTCGGATAACGGTTTGGATACGGGTTTAAGTATGACGGGTATGGGCGGATGCGGTTTGTCAAAATCAGACCCGTGCAGGACTCTGCTGCCGGGTGCAGCAATAATCATATAAACAATTTTCATATAAATCATATAAATAATAAATTATTTATTCATTACGTCGAGGAGCAGAAATTTCGACGGTAGGGCGGTATAATCAAAATCTCTCCCGTTGGCCAAATTTATATCGTATACCGTTTATACCGCCCGGTACTAGGATGTCACAGTCACATGCTGAATGTGCTGAAATGACTTTTTAGAAGAGAAGAGCAATGCTTTATGAATCCCCATGGGGAAATTGTCATTTACCTCCATGTGACACACAGACACTTATGCATGTCAGAGTAAGCTTGGGGGTCACAGCCACGGGTGTAAATTAGGGAGTAAAACCCTCCAAGGCTCAACCCAAAGTTACGCCCTTGATGACAGTGCAGGGTCACCCAGCATGCTGTGCTCCTGGGGCCGGGGGCCAGGGGCCTTGGTCAGGATCCCACGGACATGTGAGGGTTTGAATCGGCGACTTTCCCATCACAGAGGCTCAACCCGCTGGGACACACACAACCCATAATATTTTGGGAGGTATAAGGTGTTTAGGTTGAAGATTTTTTAGGATCAGATGAAAAACGGAACAGAACTCTCTTCTCATATCCGAAAAAAGTGTAACTGATATTGTGCTATATCAGTAACCACATTCACTACCTTCATGCAGAAAGTACCGTACAGCCTCATACAGATGGGAGACGGCAGACAGTCTCACCAGCTCCATGTTGTCAGTCCACTGGAAATCCTCCTCCACCATGCGGTCATTTAGACCAATCCAGGTGTTCTCGTGGCTTAGACCTGGAAGAGTCACACTGAGTGAAGTGGTCACATATTATGACATCACCTGACGTCCCGCAGCAAGCTGCCAGCCAATCGTAACCAAGTCAAGCCCTCTCCCTAATTTACAGAGCCATAAAGCCTGCCCACCTGGATGGCCTCGTCATTAATCCCGGTGGTGTTGTTGCTTAAACAGGTTTAAGTGTTTCCAGTGATCTCTCCTATGTGATCTGGGATCCCCAGGTGGTGAATAAAGCCAAGGGCAGCCAGATTAACAGCATGGAGCACTAATGAGATTTCTGTGCGGCATGATGGAATTTCAATAATCACGTTACTGACACAGACCGTGATGGGGGACATTAATCTTTAAAGACTATGCACTGTACAGCCTGGGGTTGATACACCAATTTGCAAGGCAATTAAACCCTTTCTTTCTCCTCCGGAATGCGCTGCTACTTCTGAAATGAGGGATTTTACCTATTTTTCTTGCATTGAAAAGTCAAGGCTTTGGCAGAAAGTGGGTGTAGACAGTCATGGTGGAACCTGCGTCTTCATGGTTAGTGAGGACTGACCAGAGGAAGCAGATGATTGGCTGCGTCTTATGCAGTGATGTGCTGGAGCTGGGCTGTGCTACGCTACACTATGCTATGCTATGCTACGTTCCTCAGGCTCACCATACCCATGATTCATTGAGACAGAGTACGAACCGGAAAGGAAGTCCTGCTCAGCTGCGGTGCGGACGCTGGCCAGGTGGGCGCTGTGGTCCCGGCAGTCCTTCTCAGCATTCTCCCAAGTGTGCCGGTGGGGGGAGAACCTGTAGCAGTGGCCGTGGAATTTCCTCCAGCCGAGCTCACAGCTCTCGGTGTCTGTCACGGTACCAGAAAAAGGGCTCGCTGACCGTTCCAAGGTGGATGCGGAACAAGGGGGGCGTGACATTGCACTGCGATAATCAGGCGGCACAGTGTGGGCTCTGCCACAGGATTCATCGCCCTCTTTTTTTTTCCCAGTTTCTCCCCATCTGTCCCACTTCTCCCCCATCGCTGTCATCAGATATTTTGGGAAAAAGACCCCTTAGTGGTGCAACACTACACAGATTGATGCAGTGCAGTAGATCCTTCACAACTGTGTACAGCAAAGCAGACCGTCTGGTCCCCTGTCACGCGGAAGAGGACAGATACACTCCGATCTCTATTCCACTCTCACAGGCGCAGGCCGAACATCTTCCAGCCCAAAGAAGATAACGGAAACCTTTTTCAAATATATTTCATAACCTATAATACAAATCTAAAGCACCATGTAAGAATTGAGACACACAGATCAGGCTGCTGCTTTCACCTCCGTACTGATCGCGGCCACACCCTTCCATAGCCCCGAGATCTGCTGCATTACAGGAGCCACGGAGGGACAATCTGCCCCACACCATCCTGGGAGACGTCATTATTAGGAAGGTCTCCTTCGTCTCATGTATTTTTAATGTTGGTATTGTTGGCTCCCATTTTGTATGCAATTCTATGTCGACCTTGTTACACCTTCTGTCAGCTCTGCATCAAGCCCAACAGCCTTACGGATTCATTCTCTCCAGAAAATGAATAAACTCCAGCAGACAGCCTAGCGCCAACAGACACGGTGCCTGGGGAATACAGGAGCAGGAGAGGATATGCCAGTCAGTTATTTTCCGTCTTGCCCGCCCCAAATCCATGCTGCAGTATATCCAGGAATCTGCGAGGATTTTCTCTGTCATATTTATAAACTACAAGCAGGTATCCATTTGCAGCAGTTCAGTGCTGCAAGTACTAATGAGAAAACAGCAGCTCATTTTTGCCTCTAAAGTGTTATAGCTAAATTTCTGACTCTGCAGTAGAGAAGAAATGAACAATACAGTTTGTTCTCAATACCTTTTATTGTGCCCTGGGTGCCAAGGAAATGGACAGACTGTTCTAAACCAATACTCTTCTTTTCAAACACCTTTCCTGGTTGAGTATCTGTATGAGGTTGATTTACCTCATTTATTTAAGCCAAGAGACCGCTGCTGGTAGGACACCATGCCAACATGATCGTAGTCACACTTCCGTGGTAGCTTACGGCAGCTCTTCGCTTGACACGAAGCAGATTGCCGTTGACGTATATAAGAAACTTGCAAAAATTAACGCCGCACTCGAACCTGATAGATGAGGCTCTGTTTACGATATGCCACATTCAAAGCATCTTCGGTATGAGGACTGTCAAGTTCTATCACTAGAAAATGTGAAGGAAACAAATGCAGTAGGGGATCAAGATTAGCTGCAAATCAAGATGCTTTATGTACAGGCTCCTAAATAAAGACAGACCCGGTAATAATGAATTATGTAATAATGCTGCAATGTGTAATAACTCGACAGGATGTAACAAGTTGAATGATGATAATATTAACAATGATAATGATGACAATAATAACAGGGTAATGTTGCAATATAAAATTACAATGTACTCTATAAATTTGCAACATTTTGTCGAGTTGTTACATAATATAGTGTTATTACATAATGTGTTGTTACATAGTGTGTAACAATCCATTATGTAATAACACTGCATTATGTGCTGAAAATTTGTCACATTTTGTCGTGTTATTACATAATGCTGCATTATTACGTAATGCATTTTAACACACCCTTAACACCTAATGAAAAAACAAACCGATTTACTGTGACAAAAATGTCAATATCAAAGCAGTCAGATCATATTTCAAAAAACGCACAAATTATGAAGAGGATACGCGTCGGTATTGTTACAATCATTATCAGTTTAAATGGTTAACATATATTTCCACGTTGTCTTGACCATGAAAGGCAGGCATTCTCTCAGCCTCAAAGGCGGTTTGCCGTGCTGATGTCGTGCTTTACTGCCACACTGTGCTGAGGCCTGCACAAAATTATCCGCAAGCTTGCCGAAGCATTATATTAAGGTGTCCTACAACACAATGCTGACTTTTTCTAAAATTGCAACACACCACACGGTGTTCAGTACAGCTTCAGAAATCATGCTTGAAACTTCTTATCCTCATTACGGGTGAAATGAGGCACAAAATATGTATGTAAGAGATTGTTTAGCGTGATTACATATGGAACAAGATGGTTCGACAAAAGACTAATAAAGATTAATAAAAAAAAAAAAAAAGTAATGCTTAGTTAGCCAGATGCTAACTGCTAGGGCTGGGTCCCATTCAGAGATCAGTGAAGAGTGATTAAAAAGTGAGTTTAACTGATAAATGGTAGCATTGGGGTGTGCAGCAGGGAAATGTGCAGCAGGGAAATGTGCAGCAGCGCTGGGGGAAGATACTAGCGAAGACACATCTGCTGAAGGAAACACATTCACCTGTCGCAGCTGCAACCAATAGTGTGCATGAATTTACTGACAAAAACGGGTGTCACATCCTACGCCTGTCTCCGGGGTGACACTGACATGGTGGATGTGTTTCTCAGTGAGCTTTCAGGGATGTTTCACAAAGCAGCAGAAGACACAGCTGATAGCGTTTGATTTTCCAGCTTTGTGTCCAACCCGAGCCGCTGTGATTTGACAGTCCGCGCCGGGAAGCCCAGCTGACTCTGACAGAGTCTACCATGGGAAGTACGGCAGGACGTCCAAGAGAAGGAGGCACAAAGTATGGATTAATCACAGCACTAAAGCCATCAACCACACACTACAGGTTCGGATAAACCCAGGGAACCATTTGTCCATATTGTAAAATGCACATCACTGTAATGAATGAATGTCTGTTCTGATTCCTGTAGGAACATCATTGAATCCTTGACCTCAGCCTAGACTATGAGGATCATTTCAGATCATGGCTTATACTATAATCCATCCATCTTCTAACTACTTATCCTGGTCAAGGTTATGGGGAAGGGGGGGGGCGGCAGTTTGAGTCCCCCCCAGGCAGCATAGTACTCATGGGCATGGTATTCCCTGGAAGCGGGGCTTTGTCATGCTATTCAGCAGAAATAACATGAAAGGTATGACGATTCCTTCACACTGAAGTTTTGGAAATAACACAATGCATGTGGAATGTAAGTATAATAATATTTATCACCTCAAACTAATATTATACAATGTGTAATAAATGTCGGTCATAAAAGGCTTTGGTTTGTCAGTTATTATTGTACAAGTGGGCTGCACTCTGTACTCTCCTAAGCTGGCCAGCCTTTTGAAGGTCACTGAATGAGGTCAGCTCTACATGCGATTCATCTGAAAGGCTTTTTTCCCCCCTCACTTAGAAGGTCAGGATTCACAATGAGCCGCAATGCTGTACTTCAGCCGGCCAATTAGGCTTAGTGTCTGTGGGATGCAGTTTGTTATGCAATGCTATCTTTGCACAGCAACCTGACTATGAGGTCAGTGGTTAGCAAAGCAGGAAATCTTACTAAAACTGGACGTCCGTGGGTGGGGGTCTCCCTCCACCCCTTACCTCTGTCACAGGTGGCTCCGCCATAGCTGGGCAGGCACAGGCAAACGAAGGAGTCCACTTTGTCGATGCAGGTCCCTCCGTTTTGACACGGATGCGAACTGCAGTCATCGATGTCTGCAGAAGCACAGGCCTAGTCAGGATGGACAGCTCTCCCCGGGTACATATTTGCTCATCTAATTAAAGACATTACACAAGTAATTTTATCTCCTGATGAAATCTAAGCACTTATGGAAAATCCCAATTAGCCGATTGATTAGTTAATTAAGGGATTTAGCCAAAAGGTTCACCTTGCTGGTTCTGATTGGTGAAATGACACACCTCGTGCTAAAAATGCAGTCTCAATAACTGAGCCCGGACAGACAGGAAGGAGGAGTTTGATAAACAGGACAGAGTAGCAACTAAAATGAAATATAGAAGAGGAGGATGAAGGAAACACAGCACGGGGAAGCGTTAATCAATTTCAAAAGGGTGCTTGAAACAAATACATGGATCAGGGGAAGTTTAAAGAAAATAGAGAGAGGTAGGGCTTAAACGCAGAGGGGAAGTGCTTGAAGCGAACCCAGAGAGACAGAGCTTAAAGCAAACACAGCAAAAGAAGAACTCAGTGAAGTATCTGACTATTAGGTGAATGCCATCAAACACTTTAGCGAGGTGTATTAAACACTCAGGCCCATCGCAAGCTGTCTGCAGGTCTGGTGCAGTGGGGCTACAAGGAGCCCCATCTCCCTTTTAATAAGTCATACATTCACTTCAGCTCAACGCAGATTCTAACTAGCCTGGACTAGACCTACAGGCATAGTCAATTAAAAGGCCTGTTCAAATCCCAGAATCCCTTGCTGTCAAAACACACTGGAAGGCTCTGGTGGGTTTTTTTGGCACAAGGTAGTCTTATTCAAAATAGCTCACTTGTTCGCTCGCTCACTCTTATACAGGAAAATCTGTGCAGTTCACTATACAGGGAATTAGTGAAAGTTTTGGTACCTTACATTCCAAGACGCTCTAAGCCGATACCTTAGCAACCTATAACAGCTGACATTTGTGAATAGCAGAATACATCCACAGCACAAACGGAATAAAGGCGATAAGTTAAATATGAATGTTTAAGCCTGTGATTTATTTTAAATTACTATTTTAAATTATTATTATAATACAACTGTCATTTAGAATTGAACTCAACTTCAACTTCAGTCTTTGTAGGCATTAATATCATTATAAGTTACTTTATATTTTTCTGATGTGCTGTATAATTTTGTATGACTATACAAAATTATCATTCGTATTATAAGCAATCAGTTGGCAACAGTAGTGACCTAACAGTAGTGTATTGCATTACCGTATGCATAGAGTATCGTGGTGACCATCGTTTGTACACGACATTGTGCAGTGCTTTACGGGCATTAATAATGCACTGTGCAGTGAGTCAGATTTTCCACTGAGAATTCGAACAGCCCTCCAGACTGGCAGACACATATATGTAGTGCACTTGGTAATTCGGGGGTGATTTCGACAACTGCTGTAGTTGTGGGGAATCTGAGTGTGTGATCCGACGGCTTTTTAAAGGTGGAGAACTGCAGTTCTTTGGAGGCTCAAGGTTCTTTCGCAGTGCCGAAACAGAAGCAGGAGGGAGACGGCAAGCGTGAGGACCATGTTAGACTGGCGTATCTAGGCACAGAGGACTTGGGAGGATTTAGGATCACAGCAGAGATTGATCTTTGGAGTGTCTGAAGATTTTAGTCCTCTCAAATATTCAGTCCAGCTGAATTAAAGCATGTGAAAGACAGGTATCTGCACCTTGGGCAGCAGAGATTGTGGTGGAGGTGTCTGTTCCCTTACAGATCGATTTCTAAGCCGAACTGGTCCCTACCTACTGTAAGTGTCTTTATCAGACTGAGTTTTCATTTCAGACAGGTTCTTTAAACCCATCTTCAAAACCACTTTTTTGCAATATCCCAGCAGGTCAGCAAAAGAAAGTAGCAACGTTCTCAGCTCTGCCCACAACTGAGGCACTAAACATGGGGACGCCCGCAAATTGGTTTCAATCATTGGGGATTTGAAAGAACCATCTAGAAAAAAAAAACAATGATGCAGTTATTTGACAGTCTTATCAATAACAATGATTTCGAGTCTGGAGGAAGGAAACTGGGGTCAAGCTGAAGTTGTCAGAGACCGTTTCAACATCCCCAGATGGGCAAGTGGCCACAGGATGCCTGATCCGAAGGAATGTTAGCCCCCCTGCTGGAAAATTAGCGCCAATCACCCAATCACACATTTTTTTGTTTGTTGATTTGTTTGTTTTGTTTTAAAGGAGGATGACTGTACGTGTTTAAATGCTAAAAATTCTCACCGGTTCCTGTCAAACATGTACCAGCTGCACACCGCCTCTGCCGTTTGTCACTGTCAAGGCCGATAAAAGTGCTCCCACGTTTAGCCTCTCCGAGGTCTTGAAAGATCGAAAGCTGACGTCTGGCTTGGGTTGAAGGATACATATGGTAAAATGCTACAGACTGCAGGACAGGTAAAGGGGGAGGGGGGGCGTGGCGTCTTTCAGGGAAGTGACATCACTCCTCAGCTACAGGAGTCCCCAGTGAACTGAAACTGACGCGCAAATAGAGCCCTCAGCATTCTAGGCTGTTTCCAAAGCTGTCCATCCCTTGATGCTTCATAGCCTCACAGGCAGCAGGCAAAGGATGAAGGATTTGTTCTTGCGGCAAATGACACCCAACTTGAAATCACCGGAGGAAGGATGCTTCTGACAACTGAGACAGAGACCCTAAATTGTTCCAGTAAATATCCAGCTGACCCAATAAACACTCCATGCATCTCCACTCTCAGCATTCAAAGAAAGCAGCATGCATTTAGTGTCTGCAAGAAAACCCAATAAAGTCTGTGTTGTGTGACCAGTAGCAGCATGCAGAGGATAGAGATACAGTAAAGCTCCCCTGTCTGAGAGCCCAAATGGTTGCAGATCAGCCCTGCGGATGCCCATCAGATGGCTTTCAAAGTCTGAGCTGTTGTTTGCCATCTATATTTAACATGTGGGAAATAAATAGAGATGTTTCCAGGACGGATGTGTCATGTCGGTGTTGACTGGGTCATCGAAATGGCTCAGGGGAAAGGGGGTGGGGGGGTGGGGGGCAGGACTGTCCTGCCAAAGGAGACAAACTGGCTGGGATGACATGGGCAAGCACACAGGATCCTACAGTCTTCCTAAAGGGGTAGAACTCTGTGCCAAAAGTAATAAATAGAACAAATGTTTTTTAGTATAAATAGTACAATGTGTGCCTGTTATGTTTGCAAGAAACGTTGATTTACAGAAGACAGCTATGACTATATCAGGCAGCTGTAGACAATGAGACTGCAGAAATCGTGAGGACAGTGTTTGGTTTATTTGTCCTGTGGCTCCATGTGTTTTTTCCCCGTGTCGTTGTGGGGTTTCCTCTGGGTGTTCTGGTTCCCCCCATAGTCCATAAACATACTTATGCTAATCGGAGGTACCAAACTGACTATCGGTGTGAGTGACTGGTATGTGAGTGAGCCCCGCGATGGGGTGTCGCCCCATCCTACAGTTCCCTGCTCTGGACCCCCCTCCCCCCAACCCTGAACTGGTGGTTTCAGAAAATGGATGGATGGACAGGGCTGAGCAGAGATCTTCGGAAGGGCAGATGCTCAAGCATTCCTAAGTCTCCTGGTCCGTCAGCTTGTGAGGCTGCAGCGCAGCGCTGGATGCATCAGTGGTCATGGGGCAGATCCCTCTGTAGCTCCCCGGCCTGGCAGGCAGACATGACCTGGCCGTAGCCACTGCTTGAGCTCAGCTCTGAGACCTCCCACTCTGAGCAGTCCGCGCTCTGCCACTCTAATCCACTCAATAAAATTAAACTTAATTTGAAAAAATGACAACTTAAATAAAGAGATCTATATTTATGAAATCATTTGTGTTGTATGATTTTTGCAGAGTGGCACACGTCCGCCAAAATTACCATGTCTTCTTTTTCTTTTAGTTTGAAAAGGAAAACAGATGAGGTTACATGCCAGGTTGCTACAGCAAAATAATTAGAAGAAAATGCCAAAAACAAACTAATATTTTGGCAAAGCCACAGAGCTGCCGGAACCCAAGCAGAGCAGAAGTGAACCAGAAAATCTAATGGAGATACAGCGAGGATAGGAGTAGCGTCTCTGGATGCTAATGCTAACAGTAATGCTAATGTGAGTAAGCAGAGGCGGCGAGGAGAGGAGTAGC
>JAABNX020000049.1:12726851-12740206 GCA_015163995.2 Mormyrus lacerda
GGAGTAGCGTCTCTGGATGCTAATGCTAACAGTAATGCTAATGTGAGTAAGCAGAGGCGGCGAGGAGAGGAGTAGCGTCTCTGGATGCTAATGCTAACAGTAATGCTAATGTGAGTAAGCAGAGGCGGCGAGGAGAGGGGCACAGTTTGCGGATGCTAATGCTAATGAGAAGGAGCGCAAAAAGGAGCAAGTAGAATGCAAAGTTGATGAAAAGCTTGACGTAACTAACAGCTTTAAAAAGAAATCATTAATAGCGCATTATCGTCTTTAAAGACCGATTCGTGTGTATGACATCATTGTGGTTTTTATGAGTCCCAGCACCTTGGAGCTTACAAATTAAGCACTGGCCACAGCTAACAGAGGTCATAACACAGGAAGCAGAGCTTCCTGGCGGCTAGGAAAACAAGGCTGAATTACAGGTCAGGAAGGAGATAAAACTCTTATTCTACTGCTATGTGACAAACATAAAGATACACGGTGAACCTATTTTTTTATCCTAACGGACTGACGCTCCCTTAATCTACCTCACAGAATCAGACAGATGCATCGGATTAGCACAAGCTGCTCGGCTGTTGAAGAAACCTATGGATACGTCCTGGAGAAGTGAGAGGCTTTGTCATAGCGGCAGTAACAGCGTGTGGCAGACTGTACTGCTCTCCAGATTCCAGTGTTAATGATGCACAGTCGTGTGTTCAGCTGACAGCAGTAATTACTTGTTTATTGAGAAGTAGTGATGGTCTGCAGAATGTGCGATGGGGTCGGGCCGCGAGTCACGGCAGTAGTGCTGGGGCAGATCGCGAAACACAGGGATCTAACAAGGTGAGGCATGCATGTCTGAGAGTGTCACACCTCCAGGGCCGTGTTCAAGCAGGCTCACGTCTTGTTATTTTCTGTTCCTCTGGAGAAGTCAGGGGGGGCTTCTGTGCTGGCGTTGCTTGGCCTTCCAGGTCTTCAGTGTGACTTACGTTATGATCAGCCTACACCCAACCTACACACCCTGCACTCAAATTCCACCCACACTGGAAGTGTACCTAAAATAAACCCTTTCACTCAAATCATTTCGGCACCAAATGCAACACGCCATTAAACTCACGTTACTCCATCCAAACTACCATCCAGCTAACTTTAGTACATCGCGATGGTTTCTGGCTCCTTGCTCTCAGGGGGGTTCTGTAGCTGTAAGTTGGAATGTTGACCATCCTAGGACAGTGTTTCCCAACCTGGTCTCCAGGAACCCACAGACGGTCCATGTTTTTGCTCCCTCCCAGCTCAGCCCAAACAGTAAACGTTTCGGGAGCTGAGAGGTAGCAGAAACATGGACCATCTGTGGGTCCCCGTGGACCGGATTAGGAATCACTGGCCTAGGAAGCCAACAGTGACATCAACCAGAAGCACCATTTCACCAGCAAACTATACCAACTGGTTTATGGTTCCAGTGCTGTCTGGGGGGGAGCAGGGGGGGCTGGACCCCCTGGCATGGTATCTGTGCAGTGTGCCGGCTTTAGGCAGAAAGAAGGAACAGCAAAATGGACCCACCATAATGAACATTAGCCACTCCGGGGCTGCCTCTGCATCAGTGTGCAGATGTGTGTGGATGTGAACCATGTGTGATGGCGTACGCGTGCATGTGTGTGTGTATGTTTGTGTGAGAGTAGGGCGAGGGGGGGGCGGTCAGCGTTTTCAGCCCTGAACAGCCGACATTGACGCTCCGAGATAACAGCCGGCAGGAAGAGCGCGCTGAGGATGCAGTGAGAGTTCACCACTTACCTTATCACCACCCCGCAGTCTGCATCTGCCAGATGCCAAATTTTTTATTACCATTAACTGTTGCATGTCCTGTCATTGGTGAAGATAAGGCAGAACCACGTGTATCCCGATTCTACATTTCAGACAATATATATGTAATGTTTCCCTAATAAATCCTATGGAACAGAATGAGCACCTCCAAGCTGACAGGAATCGTTACAGGGTGGGGCGGATTTTATATGTTGTCTCCGGTCAAGAAAACGTCAGTCACAAAAATGGGGAAAAAGTCACACACTCTGTAAGCGTGATTGTCCAGAAAGTTCCCGGATATATCAGAGGTCCGCAGTCATGTTATTTTTCAGTCGTTTTGAGCCTGGTGAGATCAGTTCCCAGATGTGTATATATGAGTTATCAGAGTCTGCTGGCCAGGCGACTTATCAGTGGCTGTTGCCAAACTCGCCAGGCAATTTAAAGGAGTTTAATTGGCCAGTTATCAGCAAGCTCCCCAGGTACTAAGCTGGTCTTGGCTGAAAGCCCCCCCCTCCCCCCGCCCAGGCCCCTCCTCAACCCTACAGCTCAGAGATACAGATGCAGAGATACAGGGGATACAGGAAATGCAGCCACACTCGATTTTCATTATTGTTTATATCTGTAACAATCGGTACCACGGAAACTTTTCTTTGTGTTCAGAAATCCTCTGTACCCCACTTGCCACCTTACAGAAGCCCTACCACCTTACGGAAGACCTACCGCCTTACGGAAGACCTACCATTTACAGCAGTATTTCTCAATCTGGTCCCCGGGGACTCCTAGATGGCCCACAGTTTTGCTCCCTCCTAGCTCTCTGCCAGATAGTCCATAAAAAACGAGGACCAGTTTGAGGAACCTTGACCTACACTATATGGCAAGTACTATGTTAATGAAAATTCCCTTTAGAAAACAATGGCTGACTGACGGCTCCACAAAAGAGGTTCTGAGAGTTAAGTCTGCCAAGGAATCACCACTGAGAGAGTTAAAGTGCACCATCTGTTCTTCTCCTTTCTATATGGATACCTTATGTTGATAGTCTATAATCAACAGAAGATGGCACATGTAGTAGTTTTTGTTTTGTAAGCTAGAGGATTTGTAAAATATCCAATTGTTAGTATCTGTCACAAATCTCTAACATCTTGTTCTTTCTATGATGGGGTTCTTGACTTTGGTCCTCTAGTGGTTTCTTTGATAAACAATCCTCACAACTGAGACCCTTCAGATCGATCACTTGTGTGAAATCTGAACGGGCTCAAATAAAATCTTGATGAGGTCAAGTTTATAAAACAGGGAACAAACTGGATTGAAGGTGACTGGTTCACATCGGATTCCACAAAGTAAACATTGGAAGAAGGTCAATAAATCAAACAGAAAGTGAACTGAATTCTGCGAATTAACTGAAGAGCAGTAAAGCCCGATGATCTGAGCTTTTAGAATGATCCTTTACCTACTGGCTTCGCTCACCGATTTCGCAGCTCTCTCCAGAGAAGCCCTGGGGGCAGTCGCAGTGGTATCCCTCCCCCTCAATCCGGCATCTTCCCCCATGGAGGCAGGAATAGGTCCCACATGGGTGGTCTTCAGCTGTGGATGAGAAGCATCATGTCGACAGGATAGAGAGGATGCGGATCCCATGGATGACAGATGAATTCCAGGTCCCCTAGATAAAGAATTAAAACCAGAGCACATTTCTATAAAGGGGGTAACTTAACGGTCCCCTGTGATACTCTTCCCTTTCCTTCAGTGTGTTATATAGCTTTATGTCATGTAAACAGTCTGCAAGACTGAAAGGTACAGAGCACATGCTAAAGGGAGCAACTGTCGCAATGGAAACCGTCCATCCATTTTCTGCAACCATTTATCCTATTCAGGGTTATGGAGGCCCAGAGCCTATGGGCACATGGCAGGGAGCAACCCAGGATGGGGTGAGAACCCATTGCAGGGCACCCTCACACACTGGTAACTCCAATCAGACTCAGCATGTTTTTGGACTGCAAACTCCAGACACATGGAGCCATAGGCAACACTCAAACCCAGGTCCCAGAGGTGGGTGGCAAAAGTGCTAACCACTGCACCAGTGTAGCACCCCCTCAGAAACCATTTTATTCTAATCTGCCTGAGACAGGCATATAGGTCTACTGCGGCACAGGACCTCTACCCCCCATTACCCACATGGCTTGAACGTGAGATTTTACTGGGGCACAGCACATGAATACTGGGGCATGTGCCCCAGTAAAAGGGGTCTAACAACACCCATGGCCACCTATTTGCAAAGATCTGTCTGCAAAACACGTGTAAGGCAAGATGACCAATTAGGCAAGCCGACCAATTAGGAAAGCCGACCAATCAGGAAAGCCGACCAATCAGGCAAGCTGACCAGTTAGGAAAGCTAACCAATCAGGAGAGCCGACCAATCAGGCAAGCTGACCAATCAGGAAAGCTGATCAATCAAAGCACACTGGACTCTTCAGGGGGTGGGGTTTAAAGCTCTAACAGTGATTCAGACAGAGGGTGAATAGAAATGTACAGTATGAGAAAATAATGTGTTTTTGGCACACTAGCATTTAAATCTCTTATAGTCAAAAAAAAATATGAAACGTGAAAATGAGCATAATCAGGCCCCTTTAAATACAAATTAATAAATATTTATTGTCAGGGCTGATTGATTTATTACCCTGGCATGGAAGGTATTTAAAACTCCTTCACCTGCCACCAGAGCTTAGGAGCATTGGTGTGTGTGTGAGTGTGGCCATCCTAGCCATGTCAGTCTCCGTAAAAACCATTATCCCCCCAAGCCCCCCCATCCTCTGAATGCTCTTACTTCACCCCCCATTCTGCCTCTGTCGTTCCAGAAACTACTGAGGCCTGTAATAGATTTCCTGACAAAAGCCTTATGGATTTCCCCCTGCTGAAATTCGCTTCAACTCAACCAGTTCACTCTGTTGCCCTTTATCAGGAAAGAGTGAGAGAGAGAGAGAATCAGGGCATGTCTGCATCTGAACTGACTCTGCTACCTTTAACAGCTGATTACACTTAAACACACTCAGCTGAATTTGTAAATATGACACGGAGCTGACGTTAAAATTCGACTGTCAAGAGAATAAACAAACTAAGAACTGCTGCCTTCCGGAAAGCTTATAAGATACGCTCAAACCATCGGCTTGTCTGTCCATTAGCCAGTGCGCTTAATGACCTGAAAAAACCTGACGCAGCGCTACAAAAAAAAAACGGGACGCCTTCACTTTTGAAAAAAGTGCTTGAAAACCAAAGAGGCCGCAGGGAGCGTCTCAAGTGTGATCACGGCGAGGCAGACGGCTCTGGTATTTGAGCGAACCCAGTTTAATGGCACGGCGCTACGGAGGCCCATGTGTCGCCATGACAGATGGGACGACGAAATGTCAAGACGCAGCCCTCCTGTGCCGTCAGAGACAGACGACTGGAACAAATGTCCCGGGTCACATCTAGTCCCACATCTAGATCCAATCACCATCGCTGAGGCTTGTTTCACATCCTTTCTTTTATCCATGGGCAAGTGTCTAACCCTTGCACATCCCACGGTCACCTTATTTCACTCAGAAACACAGCTGGGAACAGGCAACCCACGAAAATGGTATCCTATTGGCCCTAGTTATGTGCTACCCAATAGGCTTAGAGTCAACTCGGTGAATTCAGGAGGAGATGAATGTCGAGGAATGCTTTCATGACGGCTGTATCTATGTCCAGTGTTTGGCTTTTTAGTTTGCTGTGATTTGCATTTGTTTAAACCTCAGTGTACAGCACGTTAATCTCAGCCTTGCGGGATCCTTCATCCCACAACCTGCTGCAGCATTCTGAAAAATCCATCTGTAAAAAAAAAAAAAAAAAAAAACCTGACTCACATCAATCTGATGGGATTTACTCAAGAAATTGAATATGTTTTTCACAATGCCTAACCTAAGCACAACCTCAAAGTGAAAGAATTATATATTTACTCAATAGCTTATTGCAGGATTTGAAACAGTCTCTGTGAGGGATGGTGCGATGATCCAAATAATCTGGGGTAAGGCAGGGGAAAGGGATCTTGATCTGGGTAATGTGTCCTTCTTAAGAGTGATTTATTTTTAGGACCTACACCGTAGACGCCCATGTTCCCTGATGCGTAGCCTGACGCGCGGCTACCTGCAGCGTAGATTCTATGCTGGAACAGGGTTAACAGGGTATAATGCGGGGACGGGGTGGAGAGGACACAAGAAACTCTCACAGTAACAAGACCGCCATTTCGGTGGCAACCCGTAAGACGGAGCAATTTGGCAGCCGAGACGAATTGCGCTGTGATGCGTAACGATGTCATGTATGATTTGTAGCAGTGAGAGTTCTGCCCCTTTAAGAGAAGAAGCGTCGTTAGGAAAGGCACGCCGATGTGCGTGAGAGAGATTTGATTGTGCACACTTTGTCTGTTGTAATCACTCTGTTAATGGTGATGCTACAGACTGATCTACTTCTCGTGGTGGTCAGCATTTAGGTATTACATGTACGCTACAGCAGATGCTTGATTACTAGACTGTGAAATCACAACTTTAAGGACTAACAACCCATTGCAGGGCACCCTCACACACTGGTAACTCCAATCATGGCCTCTCTGTATTTCATTCTTGTAAAAGGCGAAGCTCCCAAGGTGATGTGTTACTGGGGGGGGGGGCGAAGAACCAAACATTTCAAAGTATTCAAACTGCGCAAGGAGCATGAGACAAGAGACTCTCATCAATATGCAAAGCTTAGGTAACCTGCTCTTTCTCCAGAGGCCGACATTCCTTCCTCGTCACACAAGAGAAAAAGTTAAGGAGAATCCTTGTGTAAGCTTCTCTAACTCTCAAACAGATGTAATAATCCCAGGGTTGTTCGTTTTTAAACAATTCCTGCATGAAACGGATAACTCTCTTGGTGACATATGCGTACTATTCACATCAATCATTATCTAAATCCAGAATTAACATATTTTCATCCATATCTGGTATACATGACACTGGGGGATTGGGACCCATGCCCACGTCTAGAATGTTAAGGCAGAACATCCATACCACCGTTGAGGCTTCGAGTAAGGCCCCACCCCCTGCTACTCCAGGGACTGGCTGTCGTACGTTGTTTCGGACAGCAGGGCCAGCTAAATTTGATGTGACACAATACTCTTTGATCATTCTGTATAATACAAGCATGAATTGTACCTGAAAGTAATTTTTCGGCACTATGAAAAAAAATGTTGCATTCAAAGATACATGAAAGCAGAAAAAAACAAAAAAAAACACAATCAATGTCTTGTTTAAAAACTATATCTGCGATATAAAATTGGGGGCAAGTCATTTTCGGCAGACGCTATCATTGAGCCAGTTACTGCAAAATATTATCGATCCAGTTATTGTAAAAACTGGGTTTTATTCATCTGTCAAAATAACAGTACAAGCAAATCAATAGCTGCATGCTTTTTTTTTTTTTTGAATTAACACAAAGTGATAAACTGGATAAATAGGCCCAAAATTACCCTCCATTCCCGAAAGTTCACAACCATGAGGTCTTTCTATCGACATCAGTTAAGCATGCATAGGTTTTTTTTTTGTATTTTGGACGGAAAACAAAATTAAATATTCGTTTGGTGAAATGTTTGCCTAGTTACCGATGGTTTTACCTCAGTATCATCAGGACAATTTATTAGAGACATATGGAGCAATTGTTTTGCTTTCATTAAAATTATATATAAGACCTTAAGCCTTTGAAAAGGATTTAATTTAAGAAGGATGGGAACCTGCATGTCATTTTTCAAACGGCATGTGTCATGCATTATGACCAATGTCACTTAGCCAATAAAAGGAGAGAAAGAGGAAAGAGGAAATGGGACACTCTGGCCTAATACCTCTATTAATACTGAATCCTAGACAGGTGCCTCCAGATAAAGAAACACAGGTATTGATTTTCCTATAACAAATCTGTTTCTGTGCAGATGCTCCCTCACCGAATGGCTCTGGCAGTCCTGCTGAAGTTCAAGAACTGACATAGCAGCTCCCTCATGCGCACACAGACGCTTCTGCCCGGCGTGTTTACAATAGGCGCAGGTCGTCGGTGACTTTCAGCCGCGATCGTTTCCGACTGACTGCTCGTAAGCCGATTCGGGCGCAAGTCGGCCCTTTATTTTATGTGAAAAGATTATTATATGTATAGCATACTGTATAATAAAATTATATCATCTTTAAGTGATAGTATTTGGTAGTTTTTTTAACACTTTTATCACCACTTCCTCGTGGGCATGCTCGCGTTGCTGGCAGGTGGGGCGAAAAACTGTCATACACTCACACGGGGGGGGGGGCAACAGATGATCTGCTGGACGCGGCGCAGCTGAAGGCTCGGAATGGTCATGAAGTCGATCAGTCCTGAGACGCATAGCTTGGAAGTTGACGGCGACCTACATTTTATAATTACATTTCGAGACTAGCGACCTTGAAAGTTGGCTACCTCTCTCAAGGGCACAGCAGCTGTCCCCGGTCATGCAGACCACCTCAACCAGAAAAGTGGAAATGCAAATTAATGTATTATACAACTAAACAACCAATCATGGGATATTACTGGAAATTACCAGAAATACCCAAATTACACTGTAACTATTTTTGTTATGCTATTTTTATAATTATATAATAATTTCATATTATCTGGTTACAGTTATAATAATAAAGCATTTGACTCCAGAAATCAAACACAGAAATAGGTCATTTGCATTCAGATAGACCAAAGTTGTGTCAACATAATTTAACTGTTACAGCTCAACTGCTGCTTCTGCTGATAATAACTGGCATAATTTACATTTCATTATCAGATACTTTTGTCCAAAGCCAAAACTGGGATTAAGGGCCTGACTTAAGGGTCCAGCAGTCGCAGGATTTGAACCGGGACTGTCTGATTATACTCACAGACTCCCAACCTGCAGAGCCGGACACTGGCCTCACTCAGCCTAACTCCATCTGAGTTGGGGGCTATGGAGGTAACCGCATGCCTAGTCACACAAGCCACTGTTAAATGCTGTGGTTTAACAGGAATGAGTGCTATGGTACTTTGAAGGTCACTGGAGACTAAAACGCAAGCAATGTTGTAATGGCCATATTGCAATAAAAACACTCAGATGACGGTAATATGTGTACATTCATTAAACATATTCAAAGCATCAATAAATGACAGAGAACAAATGAGGTAAAAGAGAGTGGACACATAAAAGGTACAGAGAACAACAAACAACTCCTGTTTATCACCTAAAACTTAATAAAAGCAGTATGTCACAGTACTGGAGTTCATAAAAACGTAACTGCATTTCTATGCGCTCCCTGCTGTGTCGGGATTCATGCATCGCATGCGTGTCCCTATTTTATACCAGGCACACCTTTAAATATGACCACAACTGAGTTACACGAGGATAAAATCAGCTAACAGGAATCTGCAGGGATGATGACCTCCATATGTGTGTGTGGGGGTGTTAAAGTCCCATATGAGAGCATTAAATAGTACATGTTTTATATTTTTTAAGTCACAGTAACCTCAGAGATTCTTCTGTACTTGTTGTATGCAAATTAGGAAAGAACATACCTGTCTTTTCTTTATTTTAGTATCTCTTCACTTTTCTGTTTTGTACACAATAACTTGCAAAAGCAATCCTTTGGTGTCTTAAATATTTAGATATAATTTAAATATTAGGACGCTTTCCCTGCTTAATTTCCACTGACACCACCAATATTTGAAACCAAATTACAGTCAATTCCACATTTAATTTCTCTTTTGACTTATGTCATTCCAGGGAGAGGCTTACGATTATTGCTGCCGCCCACACAAAACGCAGAATAAATGGTTTACAGTAATCCCATGATGCAAGGACGTGTCAATAATGCTTTGTTAAGCCAAAAACACAGGCACAGAAATACATCGACTGCACTTTTCCAGAATACAAAAGAACAGATAAATATTGATCAAAACGTATGAAATGTCTCATTCCAATATAAAACGTTTATTATTAGGATTGCATGAATTGGACTAAATATGACTGTTTTATTTGTATATGGTTTCAGCATTTATAGTCTAATGCTGTAACAGAGATGGCTTGTGGGATAGAGGGAATGCTAGATTTTATTCTTAATTGTTTTTTCATTTAACTACAGGCTGAATTAGCCGTCAGATTCAAACTTGATAAAACTAAAGGCATTAGATAAAGCAACATGTTTTTATTTGCCGGGTGCATGTATTACAGCTGTGATTAATATAAATGCTTTGAGAAATGCAAGCCTTTACAATTTTCACCATTTATGAATAATAAAAAATGTCTGTTGTTGTAAACAGCTAATGATTTGTCATTCGGGTCAGATCAGGTTGGGGAGTAGGTACTGGTACAGCGGGTTGCCACCACGCGACAAAACACCTTGAGATCCCGCTTGGCGATCCCCCAAACTGACACGAGGTCCAGTCCTACCTGCCGGGTGTGCCCATGTTTCTGCCACGGCTAGGTGTTAGGGAGGCGTTAGCAGTGAGGATCCTACGAGCTGGATCACCCTCAGGGATCACGCCACTGGCCATAATGCCGTAACTGACTCTTCCTCTGAACAAAGCAGCGGTACCCAATGATTCTCCGAAGAGACACAGTACCAAAGGAATCCAGTCCTCGTCTTAGTTGACTAGATAGCGCCCGTGTCTCGCACCCACCCAGCAAGACAAGGAGGACTCTAAAAACATGGACCACACACCCCTTTCCAGTGACCTCATGACCTCCCATGATCTTCCAATCCATTTACTGACTTCATCAAGAGTCACCAGAAACATGGATGTCGCTGCGGAGGTAAGTGAACCTCTCAATGAGGTCGACATTCTCTTCGTAGACAGACATACTGCTGACGGCTGTACCCAAGAGGTCATTAAAGGCCTGGATCTTGGCTTTGACCCAGGCCACTCGCAAACCCAAACACTCACACTTAGGGATGACCCTAGTGAGGACCTTACTTGGCATCAAGAGCAGTATTATCCCCCTGTAGTTGCCACAATCCAGGTGATCACCTGTACTTTTCCAGATAGGGACCTTACCACCAGCCTGGAGAAGTTCCCACTCTTCCCTACCCTCAGCTGGTTCATCACTCGTGCTCAGTGAGATTTCCACTTTCTCACAGATTCCTCTAACAAACACCTCCTTATCTGCCCTCAGTGTCCTCACCGCCTTCCTTCTCACTTCAACAATCCATGCGCTGTGACTCCTTTCCATTATATCCAGGATGCCCTGCAAGATGAGGAACCTCCTTCTGGAACATGTCAACAGGCCAGGGAGTGGTTCCTAAAAACAAAACCCTGGATCTGAAATGCAATCAATGCAGTGCACTAAACCACCACTGCCTCTTGCTAAGGATTAAATAATGGTTCTCGGTAACAAACGTAAATGTGGTGTTTTTTTTAGCTGTTAGGTTCTACAAATTTATCATAAAATGATAAGGATTAAATCACGCCTTCAGCGAATACCTCCATTTTGACTTTGCACAAAGTCATACGGCTGGCAGCTAACCAAGGCAAATTAATGAAGGGCTCATTGGGCTTGTAAACCAGGCTGCCCTTCGACCCAGGGGAGCCTGAAATTACCAGCCCATGCTTTATAAGTATTACGGTAAGTGTAATAAACTTTTATTGAAAGAACTCCAGTGTAGACCCATCACGCCCAGAAAGAGGTTAAAAGTCCAGCTCCTTAACCACTATAATACCTCCAGGGGGCTCTCATATGTCTAGGGTAAATCTTATTTTTAAGATGATGGGTAGATGTTCCTGAAGCACATGTCACACTGCATACGTGGGAAGCTGCTATATACCATAAAGGAGATAAATCCTTGTTGCAGATGTGAGTGCAGCCTAGAAACTGCACAGCTACAGACACCTTAATGTACTTTTCTCAACTGTCACTGATTTGAGATTATTTATTGGACTGGAGCCTCAGTTGACTGGTTTGCTCTGTTCATTTGGTCCATTTCTGCTCAGGTACAGGTGGTACATGCTTGATATTAATACCCCATAACATCCATGCACTTCCCATTAGTGCGTGACAGGACGCCTGCCGCAGGAGGCACAGGGCACATGACAGGCTTTTGGACTGTACCTGCAAGAAACCCACATGAACGTGAAGAGATTATGCAAACTCCACGCACACACGGCCCGGGGTGGGGGGGGGGGGGTTGACGCTACAGTGCGGCCCGCTGAGCAACTAAACCCACCACACCACGCAAACCCTCTTTAACTCAGGAAATAAAGTCTTTTATTGTATACATAGCTGCGGTGCTTCTTTAAAGGCATAACATTATATAACTGCAGCAGTGTACGGTGCTTTTTAATATACATTACAGCAGTGTTTCACAGGGTCCTCAGAGACCTGTAGGCCGTCCATGTGGCCTGCCTGGCAGGGAGCTGGGAGGGAGCAAAAACATGGACCGGCTGTGGCACCCCGAGGACCGGGCTGGGAAACACTGCATTGCCGGATATCAGCATAAAAGGGGGACCACACACTGTCAGAGCTAGCGGTACAAATCCCACCTCCACTGTGTGTGTGGAGTTTAAAGCTACACAGAGTACAGAAGACCGGAACTTGTATTTCTGCATACGTATGCATGGACAGTACACTGCAGCACAGCTTAGGGTTTTTAGAAACATTAGAGCTTGTGACAGCTACACGGGACAGCAGGTAGCATAATGGGGGTGATGAGTTATCGGAAGGTCGCCGGTTCAAATCCCGCGGTTATGAGAACGATTTCATTGTTGGGCTCTTAGCCCCATCTGCTCCCGGCACTGGCTGACGGTATTTTCTCAGTTGTACGTTGCATTGGAATAAAAGCGTCTGCCAAAGAAATTATTGTTAAGGACAAACCATAACATGAAGGCTGCTGTTTCCTGGCCACGTATTTTTATATATAAGTTTGTACTGCATTAGAGTAACCCTGATATGCCCATATGTGTTTGTTTGTTTAGCTGTAGGACGTAACAGCGTGGAGGGCAGAGGAGCAGGCAGGATGTGGGTGAGGGTTGCTGGGAGTGGGGATTCGATACTCTGCAAAGGGGGCCTTGCTGTGGGACTGTCTCTAGCAGATAATCACTAAATAAAGAAGCCCAAGTTGTTCCCCAGTTGGCAGCAATAGACACAAACTCTCTCCAGCCATTACTGTGGGTCATCCAGGCCACTTGTTAACCTCCTTTGGCTGATCTCAGCTCAGTCCTAATAGAATACATACCATCTGTTCCCAGGTAAGACGTTGGTACACTCATGTGGTCATTAGTGCAGGAACAGCAGGGTGGGTGTGCACTATGCATGATGCTGTGTGCATGATGCTATAGTGCTCTGTGCATGATGCTATAGTGCTCTGTGCATGATGCTATAGTGCTCTGTGCATGATGCTGCGTGGATGATGCTATAGTGCTCTGTGCATGATGCTGTGTGCATGATGCTGTGTGGATGATGCTATAGTGCTCTGTGCATGATGCTGTGTGGATGATGCTATAGTGCTCTGTGCATGATGCTGTGTGGATGATGCTATAGTGCTCTGTGCATGATGCATACCACT
>JAABNX020000049.1:12749139-12775724 GCA_015163995.2 Mormyrus lacerda
GGGAGGGGGAATGGGAGGGCAACAGTAAGATGGGCGGGGAATCCAAAAAACTGGGAAATTAAGGCTCTCTACTGAGTGCATAAAAATAAAACAAAATAAAACACTCTATTTCCTTAAATTAGACAATTATTACGACTATAGGCACACAGGAACCGGGCCGTGCCGCAAAGAGAGCCTCGTTACAGCACAGTTCCAGCTCACTTCGGTTTTCCACTGCAGGAAGGTCGGCTCGGTAAAGGCGCTGCCAGGTTTGGAGAGCAACAGTGTCATAAATCCAAAGAGACGCTTATTTACGGTTCAAACAATGTACATCATGACTTATTGTTGGCTAATTTCCACTAGTGAGTCTGTGAGAACTGCTGTGTTATGTTAGCATCAAACGCGCCTGTGTAAATTTGCATCACGAATCCATTCTGTTCAGCTGTTCTATAGTGGTATATAGTGGTTGGAAATTTTCAAGTGCTGAGTAATGCATCAATACAGGATGATGTGTGATGTGATACTAATAATGAATAGTATAAAATATTTATACCCTTTTTCTTTCAGGTAATACATGCATATTGACAGAGGTCACTGGTATCTTTGCGCACTTTAGCCAATCAGATGGTGGCCAGCTCGCAATGTCATGCCGTGCTGGTCATGCATTTATCCAAAACAGTCATTAAAAACTACATAATAAAGAAAATAAACTTAGTAAAATATGCCAATAATCACACATATGACCTTGTCATTTTGCTTTGTTTTCCAATATACTCTTCACTCATTCATTAACAAGCAAAACGGTCAGTCCTCATCCAGGGCTTATGTATACTCATGCAATTATTGGAACTACAAATATTATAGTTGCGTCACATATATGTGTTTGTGAAAACTGTGCTCATTGTTCCATGACTGACAACTGGCGACACAGAGACCAGCCAATACTGAGCAAAAGGACATTTATCCATCCATCCATCTTCTGTACCCCTTTGACCTATCCAGGGTCGCGGGGGGGGGGGTCGAGAGCCTATGGGCACAAGGCAGGGAACAATCCAGGATGGGGCACCAACCCGTCGCAAGGATATTCACACACCAGTCATCTTTAGGCCATCTGCTACCTCCAGTTAACCTCGGCATGTTTTTGGACCGTGGGGGGAATCCGGAGCACCCAGAGGAAACCCCACGATGACACGGGGAGAACATGCGAACTCCACATACACGGCGCCATGGCGGAGACTCGAACTATAGTCCCAGAGGTGTGAGGCAATGATGCAATCACTCCCCCAAAGTACATTTACATAAAAATAAAGATAATATAAGCAGATAATGATGATACATGTAACACGTGTTACTAGCGCAGGAATAGAAATATTAAGTGTGAATTTACCTGCTTGAACACTGACTGCATAAACAGCAGAACTGGTACATATGATGACGGCTCAGAATCAGCATTGCAGTACTTACCAGTGACCTTTAGGGGCACTGTATCCTGTTGGACATCCATCCCTGCAGTGATGTTGCAGTGGTAAGTGCCAGAGTCACTATAGCGCAGGTCCGTCAGGGTCAGGCTGGCGTTGTAGCGGTTTGCGGAGTAGCCCGGCATGGCCGCACGCCCGTCGAAGGCCTTCTCCACGTGAACGGCGCCATCCTCAGCGTGTAACACTAGCTGTTCCCCTTCTCCACCTGAGCCTGGCTTCCTGCTCCAGCGTATGCTTGGGGCTGCCCCCTGCTGGAGGACAGCTGGCAGGGCGGCAAGGCAGGGCAGGGTGACTCTAGTCGCCAGCGGCCGGAGCAGGTCGGGGCGAGAGCGAGGCACGTCGACCTCGGCCGCACCTGTAAGGAGAGACGGGGGTGGTAGAGCCTTGTTTATAAGCCACGTCAGGCTGCGAGGGGCCCCTGAGCGGCAGGACGTACGCAGTCACAACGGCCGCTGCTTGGATTGGGGAAATTAAAGATTTAAATTCCCTCCTTTTGGATGGACCTCTTCCTGCAATCTTTAGTCTATGATGAGATAACAAGCCAGAATTGTAGCAACTGGTTAATTTCTGTTATTTCTCAATCCTTTCTGCCCCTGTTCCTGAGTCCCCCACAAAAAAAACACTCATTAGCCAGAGTGTGAAGGCACAGCAGGAGGGGAAGGTTCTGCCTCCGGGGGTTTGCCTGCTCTGTTTCAGTACAGCAGGCTCGTTCTCACCTGCCCGACCAGCTCAAATCCCCCAGTAAGGAACCCCTCATGTGTGAGCGTACCCACTGAGGCATGGAGATTCATTACTGATATAATGGGGAGGGGGCAAAGAAACTCTAAACAAAACATGGAAATGATCCCGTTCGCTTGTGGAAAGTGTGAAAAGTAATTTCCAAATAGACACAAGGGACTGGGGTGGGTCAGACGCTCCCACAGGAGGCCCTCACAGCCGGCGGAGTAGCGAGGTCATTCATTTTTAGATATGTTTCAATACGCTCAGGGCCCCAGACACTCCTGGGTTCTTGCTGCTTTGTTTCCTTGTTAAAGGATGATTGAGCAGAATAGAATAGGACCGTGATGCACACCAGAGTAGTATGGCATAGTTGTGTAGTAGGACAGTATATTCAAGCGGTGCAGTTCTGTGCTACATGGAGAAGTAGTATAAAAATGTGTATTAGTATAGTGAAGCCATATGACAGTGTAGGACTATAGTGTAGTGTTGAGTATATGAGTGTAGAACTGCAGTGTAGTGGATTGATGCAGTAGTGTAGTAGTATGATGCAATGTATGGTATATGAGTATAGAGGTATAGTGTATGGCATCTGAGTGTAGTATTAGTGTAGCGTAGTAGAATGGTGCAGTACTGTAGTAGTGTGGTCTAATGTAGGGTATATGAGTATAGTGGTGTAGTGTAGGGTATATGAGTGCAGAAGTATTGTATAGTGTAGGATATATGAGTGTTGTAGCATAGGGTAGTGGAATGGTGCAGTACTGTAGTAGTATGGTCTAATGTAGGGTATATGAGTATAGTGGTGTAGTGTAGGGTATATGAGTGCAATAGTATAGTGGAGTGTAGAATATATGAGTATAGGGTAGAGAATGGTGCAATACTGTAATATTATAGTGTAATGTAGGGTATATGAGTGTAGTAGTGTAGTGGAGGGTATGTGATTGTAGTAGTTTAGTAGTATGGCATAGTGTAGGGTAAATAGGTGTTGTGTAATGTAGTGGAATTATCTGTGTAAAAAAATGGTGTTGTGTAGGATGTATGACTGTAGTAGTGTAGTAGAAAGGCGTGATAGTGTACTCAGAGATGTCAGCAAATCCTTATAGAATTGTACATCCAATCACCCTCAGACCTCTTCTTCCTCTTGTCAGTGGTTGTTTACAGTACGTCTCATCCATCTAACCTCCACCCTATCCCTGTAGTTTCATCTGCCTTTATGGGGGGGAGGGGTGCTCAGCAACCCCCCCTACAGCACCTCCCAGCAGACCCAGAGTGTAGACCAGCCCCCCAGTACAGTGGATCGCCTCTCCACTGCGCCAGCACTACCTGAGAGCCAGGTCCCCGCCATCGCCTGGTATTGAATCTTGGCTGTCATCCTCCATGGTAGACATAGGCGAGCACAATCCCGGTAATCCCCGCCGCGCTCGCCGCGCCCGTTCCTTCATGCCACCAAAACAAATGTGCGGCGAATTAATTGCAACTTCAGACTGATTACCCCCTCTCCCTTTTGTCAACTTGGCTGAAATTTGTTTAGTATTTACGTGCTGTCCCCTGTTGTACTCGCCACTGCCCGCGTCCAATTTGCAACGCTAAATCCCAGCTAGTCAATCGCATACGCCTCCATTTCGGAGGCAAATGACTGCTTAAAGGCAGAGGCCCCATTCCCATACGGCGGAATAATGAGGCTCCGCAGAAAGATGCGAGAAACGGAAAATCTGCATTTAGATGGAAATGTTTCTACAGCTGTGCTTTGTTTGAAAATCAGCTTTTTGCTCAAATCTGGCAAAGGCAGAAACGGCCTAAAAGACGTGCCGACAGTTAAAGAGGCGAAACACAGTCGGGTAGAAAGAAGTATTTTCACCAGGCTGGATGTGATACTGAATTCTGAAAGAGGCGGCTTTCTTTTGTTAAACTTCTTTCATTTACTCTTTACAGTTATAGTTCCAGTCTGCAAGGCTTAAGGTAGGTATTGTCTAACACAGAGTTTCCAAACCCGGTCCTCAGGGGCCCACAGCTGGTCCACTCCCTGACAGACAGTCCACATTTTAGGGAGCTGGGAGGAAGCAAATTCATGGACTATCTGTGGGTCCCTGGGAACTTGATTGGGAAATACTGGCCAAATAGATTATAGGGACACTACAATATACTCTCTGGAAGGAGTTTGATCATCTCAACATCATGTGCAATTGGTGTAACACCTGGATCTCTAAGGTGCTCCTGTTTCTGGTTATCAGGAGACAGATGTTGGAGACAGTCAATCATCTAAGCACAGTGTTTTCCAACCACAGGGACCCACAGCTGGTCAACATTTTTGCTCCCTTTCAGCTCTCTGCCTGTGGACTGTCTGTGGGTACTGGAGAAATGCTGAAATGCTGCTCTAGCAGACTAAATGTAGACACATGCTCACCATGTACGTCTTTCAGGCACAGGAACCCGGGGGATGGTGCTAGCCGGGGGGGGGGGCATCCCCCCACAGCAGACCTGATCCAAAGCCATGGACCACAGAGCTATTTGTACTGGCCCTTGCAATCATTATAATGAAACAAAAAGGTATAGTTCTATGTTCAAGTCTGGCAAATAATCACAAATACAACTGCTACTTCCATGCTGGCACAAAAAGAGCCCTCCTCAGAAGATAAAAAACGATTCCGAAAGAAAATAGTCATTAAAAATGGCCCCCGGTGGCACAGCGAAGCTCAGAATTGGCCTCCGCAGAAAATAATTGACCAGGCCTGCCCTACAGGGATGAGTAAGTGCACACAAAAGGCAAAAGGTCACGTGAAATAGAGCAGCCATCAGAAGACACATCATGCTAAACTGTTTAACTGTCGAACATAACTGGAGTGAAGTGCTGACTTTGCCAAACAGCCACGTCACCCCTCACCCCTAATAAGTACCACAAAACAGAGACTTTGGAACTGGACGCCAGGATGATCCTGGAGAAAATGATCCTGTAACGAGGGTCATGTTTCTGCCAGAACTCTTAAAAGCACACATATCCTTAAAAGACATATTCATTTACAGTCCTCTTTGTGGTAACCAATCATTTCGAGCTCCAGGGCTGGTTCAGATAATTGAAACGCTGCTTATCTTTCACATACACAGAAGTCCTAACAAAGCACAGCTTTTAAAATAAAGTCAGAGGCATTGGAATGAGAATCTGGACAGAGGCTGGTCTCACTTCAGGCCTAGGTTGAGGGACGCAGTTACGCACCGCAGTCACTCACCACGGTTACATGCGGGTGGGCGATTTCTAGCAGGACACGGAGACAGCAGCGCTGCCCTCTGACAGACGTGTGTGGAGGCTGTCCAACACAGCCACTTGTGTTGCAACAGTGAGTGGATCATTTGGGGAAACAGTGCTTCCTACAGTGATCAGATGGGGAAGCGGCGCTTCCTACAGCAATCGGATGGGGAAGTGGTGCTTCCTACAGCAATCGGGCAGAGAAGCTGCACTTCCCACAGAAAAGCAGGCCTCTTCCAACAGCAATCAGATGGGGAAGTGGTGCTTCCTACAGCAATCAGATGGGGAAGTGGTGCTTCCTACAGCAATCGGACGGGGAAGCTGCACTTCCTACAGAAAAGCAGGCCTCTTCCTACAGTGATGGAACAGGGAAGCGATGCTTCCTACAGGAAATGGATGGGGAATTAGCGTTTTCTACAGCGATTGGATAGTGAAGCAGTGCTTCCTACAGTGATCAGATGGGGTAGAGGAGTCTCCTATAGCAATCGGACGTGGAAGCAGCACTTCCTACAGCGCAGCACCAGCAGCCAGAAAACAAAGGAAGCACATCTGGCTGTCTAACCTGCAGCTTTGATTACAGCCTGAAACACAACAGCAGTAGATGATTTTTCCAGAAGAGACTGCTGGCCGTCCTTCACATGATTTTTTATATCACCTGCCAGAGATGGGTAATTGAGGTACAGAAAGTAAAATCAAGATTTTTGATTGTTGAGCATAAAGAGTACAGAGTACTCAACTGGTTGGTTGAAACAAAATCTTGGTCTGGATTTGTACTTTCTGAACCTGAACTTTCCACATCTGCCAACTGCTAGAGCAGTCCACCGGGATTTGCTACTTGCCAGCACCATGTGAACGGGTGGCGACGGGCCTGGAAACCACCTGTGTAACTGCTAACGGGGATTTTGCCTCTAACTGCCCCGGCTAGGGGACAGAAACGTCCTCCTCAGCGCAGCCTAAAGCCCACGGTAATGAGAAGGTCAAACAGGAAGTTCCTGGTAAGCAGGTTGCTTATGCTCTCTCTCCCACTGCAGCAAAGCAGCTTAGAGGAGAACTGGCCCAGCCCCAAAAAAACCCTGTTCGGAGGATGAACCACTTCCTCTGGAATCGATAATCACAGCCCCTTCGTCACCTCTGTCCCGTGCCTTTAAGTAGACCCTGCACCTCCTCCTTTCCCGCCACTGTATATTCCCACTGGCCGTCCTAAACCAGCTGCTATCGGGGTCGCCTCCATGTCACCTGCCTTTTGATGAGCTCTCCCGGGCAGCCCTGCGCAGTATCGCCGCATTTATCTTTCTTTACCTAAAGCCACAGCTATCGAGTACAGAGGTGCACAAGGGACCTGTCCCTGCTTTCCATTTTAATTTATTTGAGCTAGGGGCAAAAACTGGAAGGGCGCAGATTTAATGAGAGGAAAATGGATCTGTGGGAAAGTCTAGGCGGTGAACGGTTAACCCGCAGTGCAGCGCTGGCTGGGGGGGTGTTACTCAGGCAGGGATCCCCCCCACTGCCACATATATGGATTGTAGCCACCGGCATGCAGGAACTGGGGATTAAAATTTCTGAAGACTTTCCACAATAGACTGCTGAGACATCCAGGGCCATCAATGATGGTGCCCCTGCTGGGACTTTGCCCTTGTCTACATAAACAGAGCAAGTCCCAGGGGAACTTACCCCATCCCAGCAGAAGGAGCAGGAAGATGGACAGAAGGGTGGGCAACTGGGACGCTGGTGCCTCTCTCAGCATGCTGGACCTGGGGAGAGACACAGAAAGAAGACAGGGACTGATGATTAAGTCTTAACGGATACAGAGGTAGCTCTACTACTAACATTATGGTTTCTTCATGCTCATAATGGTTTTACTTGTGCAAAAATGTACTGGGGGCAGAACAAAAAATGATTGATCCAGAGAGATCTGGGTGGGACCAATCACCAGTCTCCTCTAGTCGCTTGGGCCCACCTCCTCTACAATCTGATTGGTTATCTCTCTGAACAATGATCATTTTTTTGTTCTGCCCTCAGAACATTCTCGTGTAAGTAAAACTCCCACAGACCTTCTTCAAATGAGGCTGAAGAATTGTGTAAGAAGAGCACTAACACCAAACAACGTGCATCATGCATCTGGTGATATACCAATTCCCACTTAGACAAGAGTGCTGAACTCTGCAGCCTAGTGCAGAGAGGCGACAGGACAGAACTACAGAGACAGCATCAGACCCCCACGTGGTGATCTATAGCATTCTGAAAATCAGCTAACAGGAATTAGGATGTCTGCTGGCTGTGGCTTTTTCATTCCAGAGATGAAGAGATAAAGTGAGAGCAGTGGCTGTACAGTGACCTTTCACAGCATTATGGGTAATTGATCATTCCACACACAGCTGTGCATTTTACAGCATCACAGATTGCAATCGCTGAACACCGGGCTCCTGCAGGTGATTCTGCTCCCATCCCTTCTTCATGGGTGGCCAACAAAGAGGGATTGTGGGTATTGGTCGCCAGCAGAGAGGCAAGAATGCCACCACCCAGATGCTCTGTTCCATGCTGCAGATCAGATAATTCTCCAGATCCTCAGTGATTGCCTGATTCCCATGAGGCATCAAGCTTGAAGCTTATATACATAATGTTGAGATGGAAATACTTTCCCAATTCGTTCTTGCCATCATGACTGATCACCTCCTACCACACAGCCCAATCCCTGTAAGTTTGAAGGCGCCCTAAACTTCCCACAATTCCAGAAGGCACCAGGACCCAGTGATACATGTTAAAGATATGCGCTGGTTGTAAGTGCAAGTGCAGTGTCCTTTTGAAGAGACACAAAGCTGTATCTCTGTGCATCACCCTGCCTGTGCGTGTCACTGTGTCTCCGTGTATAAACTTGGCTGTGCGTGTCACTGTGTCTCTGTGTATAAACTTCCCTGTGTGTGTCACTATGACTCAGGGTACGACCCTGCCTGTGTGTGTCACTGTGTCTCTGTGTGTCCCCTGTGCGTGTCCCCGCGTCTCCGTGCACAACCCTGCCTGTGTGTGTCACCGTGTCTCCGTGTACGACCCTGCCTGTGTGTGTGTCACTGTGTCTCTGTGTGTCCCCCAGCCTGCCACATTACTGCCATGGCCAATCACTTTCCTCTCGCCTCCTCTTCATGGCCCTTCGGCCCCCATTTCCCCTGATTGCGTTTAACGCGGTCGGATGTGACCGGCCTGCAGATCGTTCTGGGACTCTGGGCTCTTTCTCCCCATAAACATGACACACACACCAAAAGCTTCACCATGTACCCTGACTCTATTACTCAGTGGTGAAACACCAGTTACCGAAAGGTCGGCTTTTCTCTGCATATAAATCGTGCAGAACTGTAGCTCAACCAGTGCTGTTACCCACACAAACAAGACACTCTTTCATTAGCATCTGTCCAGTTCAGTGGCCCAGGTGGGGCAGTACCTTAGGGCTACACAAAGACTTTTCAAGTGTACTTTCAGTCACTGCGGCAAAAGGGCACCCCCGGACCTCTGCCCCCCCGCCCTACGCACATTCCTGCACCTTACCAACCAAACCTACTTCCACTGCACACACAGCCACAAATCCCAAAGTAAAATACCCAGCACAAAAGCAAGCCTACGTATACTGGTACCATGAGAAGGGTTGGTAGGTGACATTCAGCATGTCCTGACCTTCTGTCATTGAGATTTGTGCCATCAAAGCCAGCGAATGCCACCATGCGGCAAGCAAAGGTGACTGGATGCATCTGCGATTCATTCCTCACTGCGCAGCGCTCAGGATCACGACAAGGAGATCAGGCGGAAAAGTCACCTCAGGCACACGATCTGTTTGCAACTGACCAGACACCCCAACCTGGAAAAGACTCCCTCAAATCACTCCTATCACTTCATTAAATGGAGACCATAATGACTGAGACACAAAGGGCAAAGGACAGCAGGAAATTGCCTAAAAGCTATATACCACTATATACCACTATATACCACCACCTGTGCTTCCACACACCTGAGACATGGGCATCACATTCACGCAGCCTGTTACCGTCGGTGCTAAATTTACAAGCTGATGAAACTTCCTGGATTGGAATAAACCCTCAGCTTTCACAATCAGGCCCCCAGACAATGGCAAGACGACAGAGGAGGCCTGATTTACCAGCAGCTTGACGGAGTCAGACACCGCCAGCATGATAAGGGGTAAGCATAAAGACAGGTGAGCGTCGAAAGGTGCTGTCCTTGTTCAACTCAAAGGCGGCATGAATATTTCAGCTCTGCTTTTGGAGGGATGATGGGGAGCCCTGGTTTTTATCATCCCTGTGATGACTCACTTCAAGGGAAATCATGCCCTGAGCTGTCACACGTCCCCTTCCGTGATCAGGGAACGGGGAGGGGGAGGGGGGGTCGTCCTGAAAGGTTTCCTAATTACGCTACACGCTCGGGCTTTGCCTTCTGGGCGCTTCCCGCAGCCTCGGCTCAAAGTGAGAACGTGACAAACTCTCGCCTGTTTTGTTGATTTTAATTAAGGCCGTAAACAATCGTTGCATCGCCCTGAGGAGAAAGGCTGCGAAGGCGCACGCAGGTTCACAAAGCCCTGGGAGGACTCTTCAGAGGGAGAACCAGTGACAGATGAAAGAACTGCAAGGCGGATATCAAAAGAGAGAGTCATAAAGATGAAGAACGGAAGAGTGTTTGTGTCGGACGAAGGGTGCAGTAGGGTAGGGATAAGCTCAAGGGCCTCCAGAGTGACGAAGGACACTGAGATTCAGCAAAGGCCAGTCGATACTGCTTTTTACCTTTTTTTTTTTTTTTTTTTTTAATAGTGCCATTGCTAGTAGGAAAACTTTGAATTGGTGATTGGCGGGGTTCGGGAAAAGGTGGGAGACTGTCACACTGTGTGAGAGACTGTCAGAAGCTGAAGAATTGCTTTGGAAGCAAGGTACCCGCAAGCCGTCTCACGGGCTGCGTTAAGATGCATCACATGGACCTCGGCCGCAGCGCTTAATGAGCCAGGAGTTACCAGATGCTTCTCACAGGCTTAAATAAAAGAGGTGTGAAACGTGTCAGCTCAGCATTAATGGGATTCCCGCAAATGAATGCTGTACCTATAATAATAATAATTGTGTGAGTGTTCCCTGCGATTGGTTGGTGCCCCATCCTGGATCTAACATGTTCACTTAAAATGATTTGCATTGTTCTTTCTTGAGTATCCTGGGAATTAACAGCACTCCCCGCTGACAGCGCCCGCGACAGACCATGAAGGGTACCGCGGGGGGGATTCACAGGGCATGCGTCTCTGCCTGGCACTTACACACAGCTATGGGGCCGCAGGCATGTAAACAAACCAGTGACTTTCAGCAACAGCTTCAGGTCCCGGTGCCGTTCGTGACGAAACCGAAGAGTAAAACACGCACGCAGCGCGCGGGCAGTGTCACCACGGGGCTCCGGAAAGCGCGTCAAATGCAAAGTCTGCGCTTTAAAAGTCAATCAGAAAATCGTATTATGGCAGAATTTACGCTCAGCTCTCCAAAGTTTGATTTGGACAAAACGTCTTCAAGATATGCCATTATATGTATGTTAGTCAGTAACATATCGTATTAATATTTTTACGATATCCCCTGTACATAGACAGTGTATTCACAAGCTGCTGAAATTCACATCGCTCTTGATTTATTGGGATCTCACTTATTCGTTCTACGTCTTTAAAGATAACCCTACAGGAGAATAACTCATAGCATCTTTTATTCTAGTTTATTTCATCGCATGCCTTAACCACGCTCATTCACACATTACTCTTCCTGTCAGTTGACTACGAAGCAGCCTGCAAATTTAGCCCTCGAAGAAAGACGGCCTTGTTTCTCTCGCTTCCCAGCTATTTCTCTAACATCGCCGCACGCTTGTTCCCTCCCGCCCCCGTCCTTTTTTTCCCCACCAGTCGCTTTTCGAGTGCAAAGCGAGCGGATAATTAGGTTTGAATGGATTGTCCAAACAACGTGATAAATCAATTAGCGACGAATCTCAGATGTATCGTCGTGGGTATTTGTCACTGGCAGTAACACGCTAAAGCAGCAGCGAAAAGCAAATGGGGGAGGGGGGAGGTTGTCGTTAAAAAATTACCCAGGGGGTGTGGAGGGCGGCAAATGAACGAACTCATATTTATACTCTGACAAGGAGGATAACCAACATTTTTTTACAGTTAATTAGACTGAAGCCTCCATCAGTAATGATGTAATGAAAATGAGGTAATGCCTTTCATTAGATCAGCTCAGATGAGCACTGGAGGGTCAGTCACAGAATACTGCTGGTGTTGATTACAAAACAGGAATTAAGTGAGATGCCTTCAGGCTTCTACACATGAGTAGCTTTAAAGGGAGGATTTATGCTCAAAGTCATACCCTCATTCTGCATCAGAGAATAAATGCTTGGCGATGAAGCCAACAGCAGAGGAACACAAGTTCACTCATGGGAGTTTTACTTACACAAAAATGTTCTGAGGGTAGAAAGAAAAATTGGTTGGGGGGGATAACCAATCAGATTGTAGAAGAACTGGGTCCAACCAATCTGATGTCTTGGCCCCACCTCCTCTAGTTGCTTGGGCCCACGTCCTCTACAATCTGATTGGTTATCTCTCTAAACAAATCATTATATGTTGTTATGCCCTCAGAACATTTTCTGTGTAATTAAAACTCCCACAAGTTCTCCGACGTGCAACTGTGTAACAGCACTAAAAGTCCTCCAACTTGCTGATGCTCAGCGGAGCCCTATAAGGCCAGACGTGCAAATGCTAATCAAAAGCGGGTCTGAAAGCTTCAATCAAACAGTGACGTGGCCTTGCGCTACTCGAGATCGATTACAAGATTGATTCTGTGCGTATGGAGTTTCTATGTTCTCCTCCTACATCCTGTTTCCTCCAACAGTACAGAGATCTGCTGTTTAGGTGGACTGACAACTATAAAATGCCTACGATATGCATGTCTGTGACGGCATCCCATCTAGCATGTTCCCTGTCTTGTATTCTGAACTTCCTGCGAGAACTCGCCACAACCATGAGCTAGATAAATAGTTATGGAATATGGACACATTGACAAATGTGTTTATATTTTGTTTTCTTCACTCAGCATAATAACTTTGGCAAATAGCTTGCATCATTACTATGAATAAAAACTGCCGAATGAGGGTTTCTGAAATGAAGGTGTCTCACTGGATTCCAGTGAATTCTAAACTGTCACTACTGTAACTGATCTGAACACAGGGAGTTCAGGCTGACAGACAGCATCCCTCTCCCATACTGACCAGCCAAGTAACCAGAGGTGGGTAATTCAGGCCCAGAAAGTAAAAATCCAGACCAAGATTTTGTTTCAACCAACCAGTTGAGTACTTTGTGACTGTGACTCTTTATACTCAACTGTTTGGTTAAAAAAAAATCTTGGTCTGGATTTTTCCATTCTAGATCTGAACTATCCGCCTCTGCTTGAAGCAGCTATAGCTACTGAGTGCCAGTCAAGGCTGCGTTTCTCTCCTGAGAATCTGCCAGCATGGGTCATTAGGTCTAAATTTTCTACGCGATTTCTCAGCAAACTCCAGCGAGCTCAGCATCTGCCCCGTGGAGACATACAACCTGGGGGCACGACGGGTTCATGGTGCTGAACGAAACAAACACCAGCAGCATACATATATACAGAGCCCTACAGTGCATAAAAAAACATCTGTTAGCAGGCAGAAGGGGGAAAAAAAATCACATATAGGGGACCATCCCAGGGTGAGAAGTGCAGAGGTTAGAAAGAACCTCATTTTACTGCTTCCCATAAAAGACATTTAGATCTTAGGACGCCGCATAACACTATCCTTCCCAGTAGGATAAATCAGGTAATTTACCGTATATTAGTTAGGAAGTACCCCGTCCATCCTACTCACGCTGAAAAAGAGGATTCAAAATTCAGTCTCTTCACGTCCAAACTTTTAGTTTTACTTACACAAATATGTTCTGAGGGCAGACGGAAAAATGACTGGTTCAGAGAGATAACCAATCAGATTGTAGGGCCCACCTCTTCTACAATGCGATTGGTTATCTCTCTGAACCAATCATTTTTCCTTCTGCCCTCAGTGTAAGTAAAACTCCCATGGGCCTAAACTCCCCGTTTCAGTTAGTTCTGGCCTAAAATCAAACCAGCTTTCCCAGAGACAGACGGTCTGTCCGAAGGCATCAAAGACAGCCGGAGAGCTGAAAGCAGCAGCCCAGCTGGGGTCAGACCCTGGAGCTAAAGCTCTAGGGCAGCACAGGCGGTCCTGAGGAGACACTGCAGACCAGCAACCAAAAGTGCTCTGTTCCAGGCTCATCACTTTACAGCAATTCATTTATCCATCTATATTTCCACGTAGGTGATGGTTAATCATAGTACAGGATAGGCAAAAATGAAGAGAATTCCATCTAAAAATGACGTGAAGTCACCTGGCAATGGTGGAGTATTTCTGTATAGAAGTTCTGGTATGTAATATATCTTAAGAAGCATGGGACAAAAAATATGCACTAAAGACGGAGCCTCGTTTTGTTTGACAATGGCCTGCATAACATTTGTATAAATAAACTCTTTGCAGTTAATGTAGTACCACTGTTCCCCACAGACAGGTCTAGTCTTCTCTTCTCCCTAGAACAACAGAGCTGAAATGGAGATAAAACATACAGAAATGTCTTTTACAATTTTCCGGTTCCCGGTTTATGGGCTACACAGTAATATGCAGTGAAAGCATATTGAGAGCCTGATCATTTTTCTTGCCACAAATGAAGGCTCATTTTCTCCCTGCATGGACTGACTCATTTAATGTACGAATGGGTACTGAGTGCTGGCGCATATCTGCCCCGAGTACAGCATACACACGCTCACTGGAAAAAAATGCATCACACACTATGCAGCACACTACCTAGTGATGGAGAAAATGTGCTTTGTGAAGACAGGGTATGTGGAGGAAGCATCATGAGTCATCAAATGTGCTCATTGAGGTATTAAGAGATAAACACACCAGGGCAAACAGAACAAACAGCTCAACAAATAATGGGCTTTCATCACTGCGCAAAACAGCATGTGCTCCACTAAGTAATTAAGGAGTGCTACTTGGTGAGAGATGAACAGGAACAACCACTGAGAGCTGAGAGACAGTTCAGAGGAACAGGAGAGTCTCTAAAAGGGGCAAGAAGAATATGTGAAATGTCACTGGAATCCTGAACTTCGAAAGGGATTCATTACATCTGATAAAGCACCTCACCTTTAAGATACAATTAAATTAGATACCTCTTCCTAAGGCATTCGTTTAGTAGCAGTCACCTCACTAGCCCATAGGTTTCCATTGGCAACAAAGGCACTTTAGGTGTCTCCTGACCTGCCTGTAAAGTTTCCATTTGTGACACAGGCAGTTTAGGTGTCTCACCATAAGACGGTAATTTTTTGCTGGTAGCACACACTCTGTTCCTATGAGCCATAAAACACGTGTTTATTCAGTAGCTCTCTCAGGATCTGAGAGTCTTTGATCCAGTTGTCCTGTGCACCATGTTCTGGTGGCCAAGAGCACTATGATGCCCTCAGTATCAGTCCAAATAAAATCCGGGAAGCAGACATACGAGGGCGAAAGAGAATCTGCCTAGCATTTATTTACTGGGTTCAAATCCAGTATAAATACATACTTCTCTGGAGAGATGTGCGTCTTGCAACAAACTTATTTAAAACTGCATGAATATGGGCACAAGTAACATACATAAATTTTTAAGTATATGAATCAAATTTGACTTTTTAAGTTCAAAACTATCCACTAAAAGAGATCACCATTCCTAAAATGGGATGGCAACAGAAATATACATTATTCATAATGTCTTATAAATATTTATAAATATTAAATTATCAAGTTATCAATAACTTTGAGTGCTCAGTCTGAAAAGCATGAATTAAACAGTCAACAAGAGATGGAGGATCACGGTGAATTCATTGCCCCATCTTAGTTCGCAGAGCAAAAACACCATATGTCACACCCATTGCAAATAATTTTATAAGTCAATTATCTGCAAAAAAATCCAGACTAATTTCTCACCAAGTTTAAGCAGATGTAAATGAAAACACTTCAGATAACTCAATCCAGCCTTGTTGCCACGATTACCGCCTTTCGGCTGCCGTGCTCGATTTGATTTGAGTATGCTTCTCTGTCACTGAACAATAAGCTGTTTGCACAATAACGGAGTACATACTTTTAAAAAAAGTGCGCGTTGCAGTGTTGATAATACAATGGCCAGCCCCCAAGGGCACATTCCATCGCACGTGAGACGTGCTGTTAAAGGGAAACCCTACTGCCCAGTACAATACAGGAGCCAGCCATTAATGACAGTCACTAACATTTTAATCTCATGGTTTCAAAAGACACGCAGGCCAGTTAAAAATGATACATACCAGCCTGAGTCTACTGACAATTCCCCAAGTGATTTGCACACTGCGGAGTATACACTACCAAGGAACCAGAGCTGAGGAAATTAATGGGCTCCATAAAACAGGTGGCCGTGCTGTGACAACTCCAGTCCATTGTCCAGTACATGCAAAACACACCAATATGGGACACTCTAATTTAACACATTTCTTGATCATAAGCAAGATAAAGAACGCAAATGCAGGTCCCATCCCAAGCTCTGCTGCTGGCACCCTGAGAGAGATAGAGGAACCATTATTATATGTCGTTGAATCAGGAGGACTGCACAACCAACTTAGATAAGTGTCTTATATGATTAAATATAGTTTGTAAGGACAAGCACAGCATTAAAAGCTCCCACTGGGACTCTGACAGCATGAGAGACCTGATTGCCTTTGAAATCAACATCCAAGTCAAACATCCTTGTGCTGAGCGACAGCCTGTAGGAAGAGGTCTCCCTAAACACAGACGCAGGCACACGGTAAGACACGCACGGGCAGCGAACGGCAGGTCGCTCCTCCACAGCAGGGCCTACATTACTGCATTTACGAGTCCCCCCACAGGCAGCTGCTCCCCCGCCAGATCAGAGTCCATAAAACAGAAGGATGATTTCGTCCACCCTTCTCGTCGATATGAACCTGGTGCTAGACTGCAGTGTGGAAGAAAAGAAGTGTTCGTTCTAAGGTCAGTACGCCACCTGAAAAAAAGGAATACAGATTTGTTTGTTTGCTTGTCACTGGGGCTGTATCCTCAAGGGTCTGCCAAATAGTCCATATCTGTAGCTTAAAAGGTACAATTACCTACAGCAGTAGGGTATAATTGGCAGACCCTTGAGGGTACAACCCCAGTGACAAGCAAAGGAACAAACCGGTGCTCTTTTTTTCTGCTGAAGTTTGCCCCACGCCTGTGAGGGATCTAGCTGTTTCCATGTCTGACGCAGATTCCCATATTATCACCAACAGTCTTGCCTCTTCCCTTATTAAGCCCATAAAGAGTGATGCACTGACTGAGGGCTGTTACACGGATGGCAGGTTGCCAGCAAGTGGGCCGTGAACCTGCACACATCCAGACAGAATTAAACACGCTGAACCTAGCCCGCCCTTCTAACTGGATCATATACTCTCTGGAGGAGTGAACACCAGCCCTTGTTTTTTGGGTCTTTGGCTGAAGCCCCACTGGCGAGTGCAATTTAACTGTGAACCAGGAATTCTTGACCTAATATATAGCCTACCACTGTGCATATAAGGAAGCCTCCATCTCTTGTGAGTGGTGGAGAGTTCGGAGTTATACACAAACACACTCACTCACAAAGCAGGCGTGACAGCAGAGCTGCACAGATGTGATCTGTCAACCCAGACTCATTTTTTGACTTGACTATATAGCAAACCAGAGGTAGTAAAGAGAACATCCCCCCGCCCCCCCGGGGTATCCCTACTTTACTCCTAAATATGTCACTCCACTCACTCGGCGTATGACGCGCGCGATAATACCGGAAGACACACGCCGCTGAGAAGCAAGTATGCTGAAGATGCGGAGACACGCGCTTGCATTGTCGTACAAAGCGCGAGCGACCCTGACTCGAGAGATTCTCTGTTTGACGCAGGACGCACGGATGTTACTGACAGGGCACCGTCATGGATGGAGAGCGCGCCTCTTCCATCACCACTCCGGAGCCAACGAAATCTCTCACTGCTCTTTCCAGAGAGTTTAACCGCGCGCCTCAATCACCTCATCAATATTATTCCTCATAAACCTGCTCCTGATCTCACAGGTTTTGTGATAATTCACCTTTAGCTCGTCAACATAAACATATTTTTCGATTTAAAGAATACCTGGTCATTTTCCTCGATCTTCTGTTTAATCCAAGGCTCAGAATACATGTTTATGTTACCGAACACTTCAGTCAAAGCTACATTTCATTCATGGTTTTTCAACTATCGTGCACGTATAAAATCGAAAGCACAAGCTTGCATGATAGAAAGGTGGCTAATCCATGGGCAATATCTAGTGTGAATATTTAGTGATGCATGTTATTTTTTAACTGATGAAGTCGAATTTTAGGGAAAACCGCGTGCGCAGATAATGAAGACAATGCCTTGTTACGTTTAAACTAAAGTAGACCGTATTACTGCATATTTTTCATACTTTGTAGCATTTTATATATCCAAATTTCAGGTTGGCGAACAGAATTTAGATACAAACGGAAACAGTTCGGTGTTGACTGAGCAATCACGTCACTTTGCATTTTAAAAACTGGAGTACAATGGAAGTACTAACACCTGACAATTGCAAAATATAACTTTCAAGGACGTGTATGCATTTATGACTTATATAATAATAATAATAATAATAATAATAATAATAAAATGTAATAACTGCAATTAAAAAATACAGAGAAATTTCGGACACACAGTGATAACGGAAAATATTTTTAAAAGAGAACAAGCAAAACCTCGCGCTTATTTAAATTGCAATTACCTGTTTCGGTGAAGGTCTGCAGCGCCGGTATCTGTCGGTCCGAGTGTCCGGAAAATGAAGCGGTTCTTGTTTTAAGTGAAAGGTTGGTCTTCGGCGCAGGTGATCCCTTGCTGTTCTCTGATGCTTTCAATGCTGTGAACCAGTAGAGGCGTACGATACCGAGAGATAGCAGTTTTAAAGGGTGAAGAAATAACGAGGAAAGAAAAAAATAAAATAAAATAATACATATGTCCCAAAACACATTGACCGTAGGCGTTCAAGATCTCTGGTAGTAAGGAAACAAATCCGGAATTACCTGAGACATATTGGGGTTCCGCTCGGGCAGGATGCAGCCGACGGTGTTCCTCCCCACTCGCTGGAAACAGATTACGATGCTGAACAAAAGGGAGCGAACAAGAAACAGATTCACCAGAGGCTGAGGATCTAGTAGGTGCAAAGCGGGGGATGCGATTTTAGCAATATATGGCCTCTGTTTTTGCTAATTATCTACTTCTTGCACGCAAAGCACCGGCACAAGGGGATAAATCAGTTAATTACAGTTAACCCTTTGTTTTACAGACGCTTTCACCTACGAATCCAGACTCAATAAATGTTGCATGGAGCCTACTTATTAAAATAAAATATGGCATTTTAGCTGTCTTTTTGACCTAACAAGACGTTTATAAAGTGATACCGTTATTAAGATGTATTAACTTGAAGTAAGGTGCCTTTCAAGTATTATAATTACCTACCCATTAACATATAGACACTATTAATTATGAGCTTGTTATACTGTATACTGAAATAGCGCGTAATTCATAATGCGTAATTTAATCACTCGTATTTGCGTATAGTGTAAATATGACCACGGGCATAGTAGAGATGAATGGATAGAGGGGTCTTTACAAAGGAGGGGCGATGGCAAACTATCCATGACTTAAGGCAATAAATATTTGGGGGCGGGGGGGGGGTTAGGGGGCTATAGACCCCCTAAAATAGGCCTAACGACGCCCCTGAGCATGGTTATATGAAGATCTATATCATTTATCACATGCATTAAAAGTAATCCAGAAAAAGCAAGTCTTAAAGGGCCACAGAAACTAGTCACCCGTTAAACTTCTGCTACTAGGTAAGGATTTTTTTTATATATATCTCAGAGGTTCCATATGGCAACAGCATTTCTTTTTCGTTGTTACTTATTTACGCGTTTAGGGATTAAGGATGAATACATCAATTTATGTTGTTTACCTTTGCAACTGAAGATGCCTATACATGAATTATTAATCCATCAAGTGAGCTTTATTTCCACAACGTAACCTCCTGCACTCACTTCAAGGCAAAATGCACAACAGCTTAGCCTGAGACTGCATTCCAGATCGCCACATAGACGCAAGCATTCCTATTTTAGTAATTAACCAAAACGCGGTCTTTATGCGAATACTATCAGAAAACGACGCTACTTAACAGTACTTATTTGAAACATGCTACTGCTTCAAGAATCTGTGGGTCGCAATGGATAAGAAATCAGTCAGTGACTACATAACAATAAACATTTAAGAGATCTAGGCTGACATCGCTTAATTCCGGCATTTTATCTTTTTTAAGTAGTCATTTTGAATGGTGATAATCTGACCAAACACCTTGAGGCAGCCTACAGACTTATTCTAATCTATGACGCAGATTTAATGGTGCTGTCAACAACATAATTATGTCGTGCAGGGTTTTATTGTCTGACATCTTTGTGAATCATTCTGTTTACCGCTCTCATTTTGCACCTGCCACTGAAGCGGCACCTAGGATTCACAGGCATGGAGTAAGCTTGTCGATATTTAACAGCACAAAGAACCTTTTACTCCTACTATGGTAGTCAGCTGGACCTAATAACGCTATATTACTGTTTATTATAATAACAACACTGACTGTATTGACCAAAGGTAAAACACCGATGCTAATGATCACCTACAGAGGTTTGTACCGCCTGAAACCATACCGACAAAATCCGTTATAATATATTTGGTCTCCATGTAACACAGACGTTACTACATAGATATACTTTGCTCTGTGGTGCGAAGCAAGCCAGGCTATAAGGATTAACAGTTGCACCTCTATCATATCAGTGTCAGGCTTTTAATGAATACAAATGGGACTCTGGCAAAAATGCATGTATTGCTTAGGCTAATTTGACTTTTCGCAACAGGTTCAGAAAGCTAAAAGGAAAACAGATCTAGTCGGGCTTTGAACGCCGCCATTTACAAGCAAGCGTGAGGATAAAGGGAACGGCGTACGAAAAACCAAGATCACAACTCCGTCTGTAAAACTTCCCCTGGAGAGAGGCGGGGAGCACTTTGGCGTGTATTTTATAGGCTTATGAATTAAGACATAAAATTTATGATAGTAATTGCAGATGCAGAAATAAATCTTAGCTTTCGCACGTAGAAGAGCCTTATAGCAACACGCTTAAAAGTCAGATCTGCTGAAATAAAAGTGACAGGAAAATATATGCAAATGCGGGCTGCAGAAGGTGTTGTGTCTCTGTGCAGACAGCGGGTAAGCGTTTATGTGTGGTGGAGATGGGAGGACGGGGGTGTATTTCTGCACTCCCCCCCCCCCACCGCCACCTTGGAAAAAACGGTGTGTAGGAAGCTGGGCTGCGAGCCAGGGCTGGGGACAGAGGAGCATGAAGTCAATCAGCCTGCTGCCGTGGTGTCGGCGACAGACGGGGCAAGGGGGTGCTGCGAAAACGGGAAAAAAACCTACCCCGGGTGCAAACGCTCAGCGAGTCCCCGTTTGACCTGCCAAAGAGCCGCTTTCATTTTGAATGAACCGGTAATTAGCGGACCATTATCTCCGTCCACGCGAGACATCGGAAGCAGACACCCGATATAAACCATAAGTCACCTAGGATAACAGCAAGCTTATTCACGTCCCCCGAAGCCTCACACATTTGTTTGAAACTTAAAACCCACTTTGAGTGTGACTCTGTGGTCTTGTGCCTCCCTACCTTTGATCGGACGGTCACAGCTTCGAATCTCATGCTCGAATGAATAGTCTCATTCCTGCTGGGGCCTTGAACAAGGCCCTTAACCCCCAGAAAAATTGCTCCTGGCTGCTGGATAAATGGCCTGAACCTGCACTCAGACCCCAAGCTTTGCTGTCACCTGTATAAAACTTAAAGGAGAGCAAGCTAGGATGTATGAAAAGCTTGTGAATGATGGAGAACTAATTGAGAGGGCACAGGGCAGGGGACACCTTGTGTGGGATGTGTAGAATGAACTGTGGTTATTAAAAAGGACTGTATCATCAAAAGTAAAAAAAAAATGTTCAAATAATAAATATCATAAACAAATTAAATATATTAAATGTATCTAATTGGCTGTGCTTTCCACATGGAAAAAAAACACATTCTGCACCATCATAACAACAGTGGTATGCAGTGGTACTACTGTTTCATGGACTGCGGTGGCGATCTGCTGCAAGCGCTGACTTGGAAAGAGTGCATGGTGAGTGCAGTGAACATGTGCAGTGAACACCTCTTCCACCTGCGAACACTGGGAGCCGCACGGGCCGGTGGAGCCGCCAAAGGGCTTTCTGTCAGCACAGAGCCTGCTGGCCGCAGCCCATAAACCCCCAGCGTCTCTGCATGTGATTTACTGTAGCTGGTGCATTTTAATGCATTACAGCTCACACTGATGCCTTCTCACCATGCTTGTGGACACCAGAGCTGCGGAGGGAGATGTAGTTGTGGGATGGCTCGCTGGATCTAAGCCCCCCCCCCCCTCCATCCACACTGTATCCAATGCCATCTGCAGGGGGATTGTGTCATCCAAAGGGTCCTCTTTAGGCTCCAGCAGACATGGAATCCGGAGTCAACGCGCAAGCCAGTGCGATGAGAGCGGTCTCTGCAGCATCACCAAGTCTTGATGGCGGTACGGTCATCACCTTCCAGAAGAAAGGTTAACAGAACCAGCCCCCCTTTACAGCCACTCATGCAGGGCAAACTCTGTGGAACAGTAATATTTCACAAAGCTCTTTTCATCTTGTTTTAATCACTAATAATTCAAAATAGGATCTAATGATTTCATTATAATAAAAGTTTGCGCTTACGTTCCATTAACATGCAACTGTTATGAGGTAGAAAATACTCCTATCACACTGGCAAGTTATAAAATGACTTATATCTCCTCTGACAAGCAATAAAAGAATCATAAACTGCTTTATGGAAATTCTGTTCTGTGAAAGCCGTATGTCAGCTTCCGGAACGCTAACTGTCAGGATTCACTGTCTGCTCCCAGGATGCCCTAAATTTACCTGGTTTTCTGCAATATTCTGTTCAGGCCACTAAACAAAATCTCTGGTTTGTCGTCTAGGCTGAAAATGGGCTTATAATTAATTTCTTAATAATCTTTTGATATGACCTCAAAAATATACTAAGTATTCCATAAATGCGTAGGACTGGAATGGAAAACTGAAATTAAGTATTTTACGTTGAAATTATGCTTATTCAGAAGTTGTAAGTCGAACGTGTACAAAATGTCATGCACATCATGAAGACGAGTGTCTGTTTTCAAAGACTGATTAGGTAATTGTGTATTCAGGGCATTTTATTTTTTTTAACTTAAACACAGCGGGGAGCCTTTAGCGAGATATCATAGACTGCACATTATCTGCAGCTCAGGACAAGGTACATTTTAGAATTTGCCTGGGGAGTTTTTGTGGGTGCAAGGCATGAAATAGAGTTAAAATAATAATAAAAAAAATGATTTGACATCCTGGCTTTCTATGGGACTCGCCTTCCAGGCTGTTGTACACCACGAATAGAAATGCTTACGTGATATATTGCGATTCGAGAGGGCATTGAACAATGGTGTTCCCTTCACATCACATCGGACTGAATACACAAACAGGGTATCGGCAGGGCACAGTGGATGCCTTGGGTCACATGACCAAGAATACTTACTGGGGAATGGTCACTCCAAGGGTACAGCAGCACGCAGTATGAATCCAAAAGAGGGGCGTCTTCATGTGGACACTCAGCCTGATTGAAACATGAATAAAGTTGTTAAATGAGACCGACGCCATCAAAGGCTCAAAGCCACTGGGTAGATCTGCACCGGAAAACTGGCGAAAGAAACACTGAAGGCCATTCCCAAGTTTTCATTGTCATGGAGACGTGTGGAACTCTAGAATCCGCTGAGAGAGAGTCAATTGAAAACGGGCCGTTGATTGTGAATCTGGTTCACGTCTCCCCTCATTTACCAAGCACGATATAAGCCATTCGTTGATAGCCCTAGTGATGGGCCTGTTTGTGTTCAATAATAGATCACATCGACCACCTTAACAGCAGACACTGCAGCTGTCTAACAAGCTGCTGGGAAATATTTTTGCTTTTTATTTTAAACAAAGCCCGCTTAATTATTTTAGACAGTTTAGATATCGCAATGTCGATGAATAAAAACTCCTACTTATCATACAAAATGCCAATAAAAACGGAAGATACTGCGTTAATGCTGGCCTATTTACGTGAATATATGTAATCTTTAATACAGCTGAACTGAGGACTTTGTCGAAAAATATTCTCTAAAAGTCTTTCACTTATAATTCATTTAGAAATAGCAATTGGCCCCCTAATTGGAACAGTACTTTTTGTTATCATAGAACACCCAACATCTCGCAAGCCCACTTCGATGTTCGCCGAAAACGACCTGATTGGGCCTAAAAAACGATGAAGCAATTTTTAATAACATAATTGCACACATAATTTTTATAAATTTATACATTTATAAATATAACATCATTTTTATAACATGATTGCAGCCTGTGGAGTGAATTATTTTCTCCACCTTGCGATTGGGTCACAGGACTGAACCATGGGTGACACAGGACTGAACCATGGGTGACACAGGACTGAACCATGGGTGACACAGCCTGAAGGTTGTCATTTCCTAGCGAGAATAAAACTTTCAATCTGCACTATGCAGGTTCATAGAAGTTGCAGAAGAGGATGACGATAGAGTTCCAGCTCTGTCAATTCAGAAAAGAGCGATCGAAAAAGGAATGAATGAATGATCCCCTACGCCTTGGTGATCTTGGAAAACCAGCATCCTTTACACTAGACTGTTCCCCACCCGCGTGTGTTCAGAGTTTGCGCCCAAACGGCTCCAAGAGCAGAGTGCGAGAATGACAAGCAAGGCCAGTCACTCTCCGTGGGCCAGCATCCAATGACATCGCATCACAAAATCATTTATACCTGGGCACACACATTATACGTATATTCAAACATACATACTTACATATCGTCACTGTCCGAAGTGAAACACATACCCCCAAAAATCCATTCTTACAAGAATATGAGAAAACACATTTTCTCGGAAACTACTTTGCAACATAAATCGAAAACAACGTAACGAGGGCCTTAGCACCACAAATAGGAACGTATCTTTACACAGCCGTCAGCAAACAGTTTAATGTTTTAAATGGACTTCTGTGGATTATTGTCAACGAGACAAATACGTCAGTGACAACAAGATACAAACTACTCTTGATTCATATTCACGACTAACAATGATGTTAGCTTAGCTAGCTAGCTATCAGCGTCGCTAGAATTAACGATACAAAGTAATCAATAGAAAGAAACACCATGAATATGAATGTTAATTGGTACAATCATAAACACTAGTTAAATAGGTGACTTCATAAATCATCGTTTCATTGGTCAATTAGATGTCAAACGCTTTCGGTAGACAGAGGAGAATGAGTGTATTTTATCTATAGAAAAAAGTCACATTTGATAAAAAGTGAACGCAGGCACTTCTCATTGGACAGTGATGATATATACATACAGATAGAGAGAGATACAGCCGTGGAAAAAAATAAGAGACCACTCTATATTTTTTTAAAAATCTGCATTTTTAAATTCCGGTTCTGATGGCAGAAGGTTACACTGAGCGGCAGGCTGCTAATTGGTTCAAGGTTTCTATGACAACAGTACACAAGAAGAAGGTGAAGCAGGAGACACTGGGAACGACCAGAAACCAGCCAGGCAGAGCGCAGAAGCAACATTATACTGCCAGAGATGACTGTCAATTTATCTGGCAGTGCCTAATAAATCAGAGGATGACCTCAAGCGACCTTCAAAAAGAGCGGGAAACATTAAGTGGCGTGAGGTGCACTGCTAGGACAGTGTGTATCAGGTTCCTTAAGCAGCACTGAAGACCCATAAAGCAAAGGAAGAAGCCCTTCAGTGATGAGAAGCAGGGAAGGGCCAGGCTGCAGTTTGCAAAAAGTGTATATCTGAGACAGGTGCGTGCGCATAAATTGGGAAATGAGTGAAACTAAGAATTTCGCTGTGGTCTCAGTTATTTCCAGCACTGTACATGCAAAGAAACTGTGCAGGTTTGCCTATGGGGCCTTCCACACTGTGTCCTCCGCAGGAGCTACTGGAGCGAGTCCCCAGCTGGTAAATGAGAGGGGTCACGCTCGGCTGTCTTTGGCATACTGACAGCACATAAAGAGGGCGGGAACAGGGCTGCCAAGTGCAATATGCTGCTTGACTCCGGGGGTGGCTGCGGCCAGCACGCCCCCAGGCCGCGGGTACGCCACTGATCCTGCACACGGCATGTCCCGTTCCTTAAACACCGTGTGACTGATCCAGGCTGCCGTTAGCAGGTCTCTGTTAGTTACCGCATTAAAAAATACATTTTCAGCAATCACATAAGTGACAGTAATGTATAAATGATCTTTATCCACCGATCTTTCAAAAGCGTTTACTCAGTATAGGGTGGCGATGTTGTCATGACTTGGGTGCAGCCAGGAATTCTGGGGCCCCTGACAAAATGTCACCTGGTGCCACCCTGTTAGGGTTGCCACTTCCAATCTGAAGAAACTTCACTCCCCTCCATTAAGGTTAGGGCTGGGTGGGGGTTAAGGTTGTCATTGTTGGGATTAGGGTTTTTCCCATGGAAATGAATGGACGGTCCCCACAAAGACATTTATACAAAGGTGTGTGTGTGTGTGTGTGTGTGTGTGTTTGTTTATGTGCACATGAGTGTAGGGCAGAGTTTGATATTGGGCGAGATGCAACTTAATAATTTAAATGCAAAGGTTTATTCATTGGGGGAGGCAAAATGTGCGTAAGGTAACCAGACTGATGGATAATCCAAAGTGAAAGACAGCCAGCAGACAAAACCACAACCGAAGCACAAAGCAGCTCCCACCCCGCCTGGTGCCAGCCTCACAGCTCAAGAAAGACAAGGCACAACCAACCCCCCTTCCACCCCCCCATCAGCCCC
>JAABNX020000049.1:12822516-12846531 GCA_015163995.2 Mormyrus lacerda
ACATTAATCACGTTAAACGCAAGTATCGACAATTCGACTATGCAGAGAATGTTGTTACTATACTGAGTATTTCTTATATTTATTGTCATTCTTACTTTTGGTAACTTAGTTATGACAGTGATGATAGGGAATAAGGTAACAAAGTGTTTTGAAATGGAATGAATGAATGGCTCTACAGAGTCTGTAATTCCAGTATAATTTCCAGCTGTAAGTAATGTCTTGTTTGCGATGTAACCATGTGGACGTATTACGCTGATTGCCATTAATAGTTACTACCCGAGGGAACTCATAAGGTATGAAAAACACTGAATGTCTCTTCCATGTGTGGAGAAGAATGAAAAGAATAACTTACCTTAAGTGAAACTTTCTGCCTATAAGTGTCGCTGTTACTGCACATTGCTGTAATGTTTCGCTGCATAAGAATGTCGTCATTAGCACCTCGCCCCTTCCTTCCAGTGTTTTCACTGTTGTTTCTTGACTCATTCAACAAATACTGTAAAGATTGCAGTTTCACGTGATGAGAAAAACATCCAATTAGCGCCATTTTTTGCTTCTCAATTTTGTGATCGATAACGGGTTTCTAAACAATGTGTCAAAAATGCTAGATATGTATTACTTTTGATGTTTGTTGCAGTTAAATCAGTGAAGAGTAAAAGCTTGAAATCATCAGAATTACACGTAGTTTAGAACAAAAATATTTAATAATCGCTGGATTATTTATATATGCGATATCAATTGTGTATCATAATAACAAAATCCCCTTATATAAACGACCTGTAAGATACATTCCTCAGCCATAATATGGGCATAAGTTTTATTTGATTATTATTAGAAGTCTGAAATATAGTAAATGATACAACTGAGCTATACTATGCTACGGAAACGACCCCAGCGACCGAACCATGGATTTAAATCAACATTTAAGTAATAATATTTGTATTGCTTTATTATAGTAACACTGCACTGTGACACCAAACAGTTCACAGTCACTTTGTGATTAGTTGTGTGTATTAATTGCTAGTTTCTCCAGTGCGTTAGAGGAAATTTTGAAATATGTGTTGATAAATTTTGTGTTTCTCTTTAATTAATTTTTAACGGTTGCAAATAACTGAATCAATGGATCGAGCGATGTATCATCTTTAATGCTTATTCATTGTACAATAGGTATGCATTTTTTCAATTATATTTTAAATTGCGATCACAAAGATGACTACCAATATTTCTAAATAGGAGTTTCGCGCTGGCTTGTTTGCAGCAGTTCAACAGGACCTTGTTCCACTTATAGTTCCACCAATATTGAGAAAATTGACTATTTAACTCATTATGAAACACAATGCAGCACTGGGCACCAAATAATCTGTTTAAAGATGTAGGTTTTGGGTCACACGCATGTTGCATTTTCGATATTATATAACCATATTTCTAAAAAAACTTAAGAAATCCTTCAGTGCTTAAGAAATTGGTGGTTTGTAAAGGTTTTTAAAGGTTTTAAAGTTCAGGTGTTACACTGTATATGGCCATTGTATACAGATTTTCATATCCACTTTATTACTTGTTACATTCATGATCAGTTTCATTGTTGCAGTGACATCAACGCTAAAAGAACATTTACAGTAGAGCTCAATGATATAGCTCACTTTCTTGTTTAGATGCATTATATTCATACTCAGATAATACATTCTTATTAATTATGCTTGAAGTTTTTAAAACCAACACAAATGGTCGGCAGACCGTTTTCATCTGATAACTGGTCGAGGTCTTAGAACCTACAGACATGGAAATTCAGACACGCACAAATATGTTTGTACATCTGATGTTCGAATGACTGTTCACATGCTCCGTGAACAATTCCATCATGAATTACAAAATGTATCTTATCCCCGAGTCTGATATTTTAAAATATGTCTAACAACATATAATATTTACCAAATTTTAAAAGCTACAGAAAAATGGATCGATAATAAACTGTAAAAATCCCTAATTTCTTCCAGAAGAGGGAATGTTGTATATTTATATCTTGAGTTTCCATAATGATGGTTTAATTTGTAACGGGTATGAAAGCTTAAGAACACCAAAATACAGCAAATATGCCTAGAAATATAGTTCTTAGTTTAAGTAAAACCCTTCCCAGTAAAATGAAAATTAGTACATTTTAACAAATATACACAACAGTGGTTCCGACACTTGCTGGGGAAACCATGCTTTGCGTAATGCTTTTAAACACACAAATATACCGTAATCTCTTTTAGCGAATGTGAGGCTTTCAGCGTGTACTAAAGGATGAATCAGGTTGACCTATCCTGTCCCGTGACGTCATGACGCATTCACTCACGCAGTAAAATTTAGACAGCTCGGTTGCGTGCTATTCTTTACGTCAATAAATAAAGGCTTATTTTAAATGCAGTGAATTTTTTAGCATCCCGATAGAGACTCCTGCAGGTTTTGACAGCACACGATCCCAGTGTGTGTTCCATATCGTGCTATAAATACCGTACATATAAATAACCGAGGGGGTAAATCCCACGGAAAGCGACGTGACCCACAACCTAGTTTCAGCACCAGTTTTGCATTTGCTCTCCAGAGTACGAGCGTCATAGTCGTGTTCGTGCATAGCGCGTTCGCCCTCGGACTCTCCTTTATTTTTCAAGTGGGGCGCAGAGGGGGTGGACAACAATTCAGCCCTCCATCTCTGCTTTTTTGTCACTCACGTTTTGCCTTTTTTCTGCAATGTGTCTGGGATTTGCAGTACGCGGATAACAGGCGCCTTCGGCTTTAGTGTTTTTGGCGTCTGCTGTGATTCCACTGAGAATACAAGTAGCGCATAGATTACTTCAGACTGCAAGGATGCTGACTCGCGGTAGCTTACACTGGTGATTTTAAAATATATGTGACATTGTATGTTATATACTGGGCTCGAATAATTCCAAGACAAGCCTCTGGGGAGAGCCTTTCTTAACTGGCTGCAGTGACGGGAAAAGTTAGCGCTTCGGTATATTAAAGATGGTATTTTTAAGGGAACTTAAAAAAAAACGAATTTGTAAATGGAAAACAAAAATGAAGCCAGAATCTCATACGCATTGTGTAGAACGTGAAAGGCAATTTATGCTCTGGAACTGGTAGCAGAAAACCATACGCTATATGTCGAGGCATCTACTGCGCTTAACTGATGAATACCTTCGTATTTCCTGCTCGTATTTCCCCTCTGCACACGTTTTTCATCCTTGTAGAATTTAATAGGTCTCTTGCTCTCTGTCGCCCCCACACACGAAGTCTCTCTTTCGCTTCTCTTTCTCTCGGCATCGACCGAGCCTGCGCCTCGTCTGCTAAAAAAGATAGAAGAAAAAAAATAAAAGATACAAGACGGGATTTTAAAGAAAGGGAAACGTTCACGCAGATGTGCAACAATAGGCATCAATTCACAATGGATAACGAATCAGAGATGTGTACTATTTGGGTTTCATTGCACGTTTCACGGCAGCCGAGCAAGCGAAGGGGACGGAAAACGGGACTTCAAGAGACTCTCAGACTGTGCGAATTTTCCGTGCTAGATTGGATGCTAACAGAATTTGGAGAAGCATCATGTCTCTGAACTTAATCTGTCAAACACCTTAAACAGATAAAATTTACCTTTTCATGAAAGGGATTATGATTAAAAAAAAAACAAAGCAGATTAAGAAAAGTCGATTCGATTTTATTTTGTACTTGCCTTCCAGGATTTACCTAAATTTAAGATTCAGATATATCACATGCAGTCGTGTCGTTTGGAAGCATTACTGAATGTAAGTACTTAAGCGTAATGGTCATTATTAGGGGAATTTCTCAGTTTAATACGACATCGTCTTATGAAAATATATTTACTTGACTTATCCTGTGAGGTCTAGCGTTTTGAACCAGATGTATAAAAACTGTATATCATTTTCATAAATATAACATTTCCCGGATTTTATTTTTTATTTCAATATGTATAATTCTATAGTAAATGTATTGTTTTGAGATAAATGTAAAGTTGTTTTGTACACTTTTGTATTCCTAATTATAATTGATAAGACCCATATGCAAAAAATATTCGCGCTGTGCAGGGTAAATAGACATGCGTAATCTTCCTTTATGCATTCTGCTAAGTCGCCAGGCGAGTTTAGCGGTCCCAGTGCTCGCGTCTAAAGCAAACAGTTGCACGATTGTTACGCGAGCCTGGGAAAATGTAGCGGGGCCTCGGAGCTGCTGTCTTGACGCCAGACCCTCTTGTTCGGAGGACTTCTGTGTTCCCAGACGTCATTGTTATGCTAATGAGCGCCAGCGCGTTGTTGAACTTGATGTTGACTTTTTTCTTTAGGGCTAAATTTTTCTCGGTCACTTATTTGTGGGAAAATCGTCTCAGCAGCCACACTGTGAAATTAATTAATCAAGCTTCTTTTAGAGTGTGGAACAATAGAAGCGAGAAGATTCCGGCACAAAAGATTCAAAACTTGATTATCTTTACTAAACTTTATTTTACCAAGTGAACGTCTAAAAAGTGCATCTATATTAGGCTATATATTTAACTAATAGACCATGCTGCGTAAAATGTGATTTAAAATATTTATTAAAACTAAAATATTATAAGGCTTTAAAGTATATTAATTGAGTGTTTTATTCAGCACCGTAATTGCGACATATGATGGCGTCGGCCCGTTGTGCAATTCGGATGTGTAGATGATTGTTTCGAGTGCCGTGATTGCATTTGGTGAGTCTTAAAAACTCGAAGGAGACAGTGTGGTGCAGTTAGATCGAAAACGTCCCAGTTAAAAGTGCGTGCGTTCATATTCGCGCGTACGAATGTGTTTGTGTGTACGTAGGCCTGTATATATGCAAGGTCTTTATGGAGATGCTTTCAGGATTTAATATTAATATTGTTTTTATGTTTAAAACATGCTTCACTGACTATTTCGTTTAAACTACAGTATATCTGTTTTGTGAAAACCTCAGTATTTATTTGTGCAGGCCTAATTCAATTGCACACAGTAACTGAGTTGTATCATTCTGTATGTTAAGTCAGATAGTCTTTTCTTTACGTTAGTTGTTTTCAAATTTGCAGATTTGTAAATGTGACAAAGCGAATTAGTCATGATAATGTTTAAATTCTTGCTGTTCTAATACATTTTAATATCTATTGGCAGACTATCTGTAGAAGTCGAGCTTGCAGTGTGGAAATAGAAATGCCTGAGATATCAATATTTAATGTTGCTTGAACTTTTACTATGCAGCAGAAATAACACGTTGTCATAATATATTAAGTATTCTTGTACATAGTATTATATCATAATTACACTGTTACATAGTAAGAATATGCACTAGAAAAAATATAGGCAACAGGTGCGGAGAGTTAATTTCATGCCAGAACATGGCGACTTTTTTTTTTTATAATTCAAGTAAATATTTTGTAAAACAGGTCTTTACTAAGCTGTGTCTGAGTGCAAGAACGGAATAATGTCAGATTCTTGCCTTTGTTTTTTTTTTTTTTTTGCACAAGCAAAGTAAGAAAATGACTGAGTGTGCCTGCATGCGCACCTTGTATATAGCAAACATTTCAAACTGTATTTTGAACGACTTCATCTATTCCTCACGCTTTTTACTTTAGATGAAAATCGTGTATCTAAACAAAACATACAGTAAACATTTTCATGATACGTTGTGCAAAACTTCAGGCACAGAGGAATACTTTTAGGCTTTTATAAACAGATTATAATCATCTGACTGCTGAGTATGGAAAGTTGCAACTCAATCACTGTTTTACAGCCATCGCTCTTTGTATCATTTTTCTTTTGTCCTTGTTATTTTCGTAGTAGCCGTCATAAGATGTAACGCTGCAACTACCCGTTGCAATATCCAAATTAGCATTTTTGTAGGGTCTTACTGTCAGATATGCGCAATTTAATTTTAGATCAAGACATGAAAGCATTATGATATCGTCAGACTTATAAAGTTTAATATGTTAAGTTCTTCGAAACGTACTATTCGTCCGTCTTAATCTTATATTTACTTATCGCCATTATGCAGAGGAGGATGTTTTTTGAAGCCTTTAATTTAGGCATATTTCTTTGTTTTCACGCAACCAGCTGCCCAATCTCACTGAATCATCGCGTAGTTCAGTAAGATCCGCTCGGCATGGAAATTGTAGTATATCCATATCCTATTCCCCGTGGAAATGTATTTGCTGTTAGCAATAATGTCGCACATGGATAAAATATGTTGTAAAATACCGAAATTGTGAAAAATCTGCAGTGGAATTCAGCACCGTGGACAGAGCTCACACCCACGCGCATCTACACCGCGGAGATAGTAGTAGGTTGAGAGTCAAGAAATAGGCCCCAGTTAGAATAACATCGCTGAGAAAAGACTGGTGATATACCCGTGTTATAATATATGGTGTTCATTTCTGTTGATTAGTTGTCGATTTTATGTATATCGAGTTTTTGCAGATTTTCATAATAGTTATATAGTACTTTGGGGACTTCAGATGTTAACTTTGTGCTTAAGACTTAGTAGTGACCCTCTGTTACTTCTGTTTCCTGTTTGAATGTCACGTTAGTTACATCGGTTATAATGGGATCTAGATGTGGCGGTCCTACTCTTTCGGGGAACATGAATTTTCAGGAATCTTCAGAAAGTGTTCAAATGAAAAACAAACATCGGAGTGGATGGGACACACACCACGGCGAGAGAGAGAGAGTTTGATATCGGACACACAACTTAATCGTTTAAATACATACCCCCCCCTCCCCGCCCAATTGCTACGGCCCTTGATACACGAAGACCGATAAAAGTTCCCCGTGTATGAATTTTTAAAAATAAATGTAAAGACCTCCCCCATCCCCTACATTTTTTAAGTCTCTCCTGCAGCCAGATAGTACTGAGCGCTTCAGGTTCCCATATAAATGACCCCCGTTTTACAAGAGCACGAGTTTCTCATTATAGGAACCAGCGAGGTGCAGTATAAGGCGTGTGTTCAGTACGATGTCCAGAACATGGCTGTCAACTAAACCGGTCGCTAAAGGAAGATAGATTAGGCATTCAGCCGTGTAGCTCGAGCGGATCTACCATTAAAAGGAGTGTAGCGATAGGTCTTCGGAGCGGTGTCTAAGACCGGGTTGTCAGACCTGTCATTCCGAGGTCCGAGCACGCGGGAGTGGAGAAAGTGAGTGGGTCAGTTTGAGTTTTGGCCACCACAGGACTGTTTCTGTTAACTTTTCGTAGCTTGTGCCCATATAGTCATTTCAATAGTTCACTGTCAATGAAAATGCTAGAAATATATTCCTTGTGAAAAAATATTCGTAGAGGTAAAATATAATATCAGCTCACATCAGGATTTGGAAACGTAACCCCAGTCGATGTCTGTGTTTTAAGGTTACATTTTGGTATGCCGCAGGCGATGAGGCAGCTACTCTCCATATTTCAGCAAACGGCAAGAATAACTGCAACTCTGTTCCTATTTACCTCCTTAAACATAAGGATCTTACCACCCGTTTAATTTAATGTAAAGCAAGCGAAATGTACATATAGTTAAGGATTTGAAAAAAAGTTTATTTTAAGTGTATGCGTGTATGTGTATAGCGTAAACCTTTGTTATCTCTACGATAATCCTGTCAAAACCGTACACACGACCCGATGCTCTTAAATATGTCTTGTAAACGAGCATCGCGTTTTGATGTTTTTTACATTAGCTTTTACCAGTTCGCTTGGTGTCATGTCAATTCTTTTAACTAAAAATGCAACAAAAAAACAGATCATTCTTTCAAATACATTCATTTTAGATAATAAGTAACCATGCGTTTTATCGTGTTCCGGTGATTTATCTTTTATCATATTTTACCTCAGGCCGTATCTACCTTTATTTACCACTAATGTCATTGCTATAGGAGCTACAAGCAGGCCTTTCAGATCAGTCCCGCCTCCCTGCAGCACCCGCCCAGTTAAAATCTATATGCTAATAAATGGCGCCCACTCGTTCGCTCATTGGCTGACAGAGCACTTTTCTTGCCTTAAATTATGGGTTGAAATAAGGGGGACCAGTCAAATTCATAGACTGAGAATTGGGCTTTTAACTCAGCGAGGGTCAGATTCGACAGGATCATGCAGGATGTACAGCATGTGTATAGGATTGTTCTCGAAGTGACACATATAATCGCGAAGTATGAACAAATACCTTATTTATGCACGATTACAGTATCCGACAACTTTCAATGCTTATTTAAATACTGGATGAATGATGCATTTTACATAGGGTAATTTATTTTTCATGATTGAAAAGTGAAATGAGATGCCAGCATGGTGAAATAAAAATTGTAAAATATTTAGGAATATCTTCATGGGTCAAAATAACCTATTATTTGTATTCTATTTGCTACATGCTGATTATTGAATTCAGAGGTTTATTTAACGAGCTTAAATAAAGGTTTGAGTTTGTTTAATGTATTTTATAGCGCTGGGAAAATTTCGATATTTCGAAATAAGCATTTTATGTTCCGACGTATTTATTTAGATTTTCCTTACTATAATATTCTGGGTTTCGTTAGGTCATCCAATTAAATAACAACCTTTCACAAATATATTGCGATTTAAAACCGGCATTGTTTAAAGTTTTGTTTTAGTGCAGTAAATTAAAACTGAAAGAATCTTCTCAATGGCATTTTATACAATTTCTAGGATCATAAATTATGGTTAAACAGGAATCAGCTTTAATTTTTCTTCACCGTAAAAAATCGTAGAAATGACAAAGAGCTAAATGTATGGATCAGTCTGTGATACAGTGTTTAGGCAACATTTAGGCTTAGTGTAATATTAAGGCCAGAATCCACTGTAAATACACACTATGCTATAATAAGTATAATACTTATTAAAATGTTAAGATACGTGTAAACAAAGCATGTTAACCCCCTTCCTTAGTTCTGAAAAAAACTAACCGTTGAAATATACTGTTCAATATATATTATTACATCAGAATCGTGTAAATGTTGTCTCGGATTTTTAGATGTTGTCGGCAGCTTTCGTAAGATTTGTTGTTATACCGTTTGTGTTTTACCTTTCTGGGTAAAAAAAAAAACATAATTTTTTTGTTTATTTAAATAATAATATTACAACTTTAACCTTGTCTTTTGTATTTTAACTTTATAGCTATATAATACGATGCAATTATGCACAATCCGCTTGTGTTAATCAAATGGAATCTTATTGAAGTGATGCAAATTGTTACCGTAGCGAGGTTTTGCCCTCGCGGACTAGGTACATCATCTATCGTCTGCATTTTGTGTGCGAGGGATTGGGCGATTCCATTTTTTCATTTGAAATGGGGGAATGATGGAATAAAATGAAACGGAAAAGAACATAGGCATTATCAGTTTATTGCGCGGTGGTTGCATGTTGCTCTGCCTTTATGGTAGTAAGAAAGAAATAATTCTACATTCATGGTTATAGACATACAAGTGATTGACTTGTGACTCCACGTTGTTTTTATGTACAGTATAATCCATGCCTATACGTTATATTGCCTTCAAAGTCCCCGAGGGAAAGCACGTGACGACTCCTAAAGACCCAATTACTTTGAAATATTAACGCAGCTCGAAATACATAAATGGTAACTCTATATACACGTTACAAACTTAAGGTGATGCTCTCTTATTGTCTTGATAATTGGTATATATTAATTTTCGAGATTATTTTGTTGGAGGACTGGTCATTTATACTTATTTATATATTAATACTTTGTATCAGCAGTGGAAGTGTAAAAGAAAGTGTTATTTACTTCTTAGTAAACTAAGTACTTTCTCCGACCCAGATGAGTATGAAGAAAAATCTCAAACTATTAATTGGCACGTGTTTTTTATGCTATGCTTTTGTCATCTCTCTCGCAGCAGTCGGAGTCCCGCCTTACCAAACAGTTGCGACTTCATCACAAGTAAGTTTCTTTACACAACATTTCACCTATTTGTGACATAATTGGCCTTAATAGAATACATTTGGCGGGAAATTATAGTGATCTTATGTACTATACTTGTACCTCCGTTTTGTGAAAATATTTTGGAGCTGTATTCATAATTTGTATTAACGTCGTAACACGATTAAAATAGGTGACGTCCTTGAATCTGACAAACTATAACCGTGCTCAATTAAAGCGAGGTGATTTGACAATGATAGCGATTAGATATGCTTTCACTTATTCTCTTTGTCCAAATGTAATCAACTGTGCGTATTTGGCTTTGGGAAGTGTTTATTACAATAGTAAGACACAATGCAGCATTTGTTTTGTAGCATACAAATATGAAAGAAGCTAGCTATGTATGTTTTAACATCAGGCATATACACCCAGAATTTAGATAATATTCTGTCATATAACCTCAGAAGCAATTGATTTCTGTCGTGATTTAAATTAATATATTTCTCATATGTCATTGGTGGCTTTCAATAAAAGGTATAGGCAAAATTTCAGGTATAGGCCTACAGACTTAATTCTAATTGATTTTATTGCAATATGTAATGGTTTAACTTTAATAATGTTATTATGCTGTACATATATCTGACTGAGATACGCCTATATATTAGTATATAGGAAAAAGTACTTTTGTTCTTTGTTCGCCTTTATTTTAATATTCCTTGAGTATCCATTTCAGTCCCTTTTTATCAAGAATGTATTGACTATGTTTCCTGAATTACGTGTCATGAATAATAATTTTCCGTCATGCAACAAATAACGATGTTGTTTTCTGGGAAGCTGGTTAATAGTTTCGTCTCCTTCTTGCGTTTGCAGAATTGTAGCCTAAAATAATGCGCTTTATTGTGCTTGTATCTTCAAGATTGCTCACCCATGTAGATCAATAAGCATAGCTAATGCCAGTGACATCACAATTCAGTCGGCTATATGACCTCCATGGCCTCGTGGAGTTGGTCCCAGCCCATCAGAGCCGTTGTCCCTCTTGCCAGACGATTGTATTTTCTTTTTTGTCTTTTTGGAATACCCAAAGCCGGTTTTTTGAGGACACATAAAAAATTGACTCAAAACTCAGCGCGACCGTAGAGTACTTCTACAGAGAGTGTGTGTGTGTGTGTGACAGAGAGCGACTGTGTGTGTGTGTGTGCGTGATCGCGTATGAAGGTGTTTGTATGTGTGTGCGTGCGTGTGTGTGAGAGAGTCTTTGAGTGCGTGTGGTTTGTCTGGTGTGGGAGGGGGCGTGGGTTTGGGTACCAGTGTTTGGAACAGATTGTGAGCTACAGACGCATGGCGCTTTCACAGGCGTCGGCGTAAGCTGGTGTGTGCTGTACGGAGCAGCGGTGTAACGGAAGGATATGTCCTTCAGCTCTTACTGCTTTTACCTTCTGCTTTCGCGAGACTTGTAGTTTTACACATTTGGGAAGGTTTTTTCTTAAAGGAATGGAACATATCATATTAACCTGGACTTGAAACTGCGGCCATTGCAGCCGAAGCCTCTGTCAGTAAGTTATATTAAAAATATTTCTTAGATTATCGAAAATAGGCCTGCAAAGTTTAGTTTCAGGCTCTGTGGTAAAACAGAAAATAAAATTTGTAAATTGACAGAAATATTTTGCACATGACAGATTTGCTGTATAAATTGTCTCATCATTATGTGGTTAAAGTTTATAAATACATTCGGAGATGGTATGTAAGCAGCCATCTCATTTATGTTTCTGTGTACCTACTATTATTAATTATTACCTAATTTTAAAGCCTAGTATCATTTGGGCCGAATTATTTTGTTATCGAACCAAAACAATACGAAAAGGAGGCTACTAATATCACAACATCTGTGTTTTAAGTATAATTCTCTAAAGTGTCCTAATGCGTAAATCATTCAGTTAACTTTACGTGTCCATGACAGATAGCTGCTTATAGGCTATTTCGAAAACTGACTTTGTAGTAAATGAGAATTAAATTATAATATATACATATTATTGTTTAATAATTTACTGAATTTGTACAACTTAATAGTAATTCTTAAGACTATGTAAAAATAGCTTAATTAAATAATGCGTTTATTTTCATGTCTGTTTATCTTCCCGGTCTATTTTTAAAGTTTATTGTAAATGAAGTAGTATGGATCGGTGTATTTTGATGTAAATAACGAAGAGGTTATAGTAGGCCTATTTGTTATCCGTAAAACTTAACAGTGGTACATATTCATGTGGCCTTTCAGTTGAACAGCCTAGCCAGTCTGCGGTTGACCTCTGACTGTAATTAATGAGAAGCGGTCTGTCTATAGTCTGGCCGAGTGAGGTTCAACTGCAAAGGAAACTTACAGAATTCGACTGTGCGTGCTGGGTGTGTGAAGGGCGGGGGGCAGCCAGCCCATAGTCAATTAAGCATATGCCCAGTATGCATTTACAAGCGCAATAAGACCCAATCATTTAGTAAACACAAACCGTGAATGATACTTACTGAACATTTAAATAAATGTCGGGAATTAACCAGCAACTACACCAAGTCATAAATATATATGGTCAAGTAAACAAATAAACGTATTAAGTCATTAGCTTATTCATACATACATACATACATACATACATAAGCAGGCAGTCAAGCTCCAGTAAGCTCCCCGACAGTGTGTGTGGGCTACAGCTGGAGAAGCACGAGCAAGTGCAATGGCTCCATGTGACCAGAACAGGAGCATCATCTGGCGCGGCGGTCCCTTTAAGAGACGTGGGTTAGTTTTTCTCTTTGGTTATCTAGCTGTATGAGTTTATGTAATATCATAAAGCTAGAGAACCGAATGTATAAACTAATTCCGAGGACTTCAGGAACCGCCAATGGAGCGCGGAGATTTCAGGACGCGGCGAAAGGGGAAGAGGCGAAAGCTGCGAGAGATGCGTTCGCTCGGAACACCTAAAAATGCCGAGGAGCAGATTTCACTGGGAGAGACTGCGATGGAATTAATGCTCCCGAGTATCAAGGATAAATAGCTGGGACTTTCTTTGTGAAATAAAATTGTGGAAAACAGGTCAACGTCGCATCGTATCTACCGGAGGCAGTGTCAGTTCAAGCGAGATGTGAATGCGCGATACTTTGCAGGAATCTTGGTCGTCTTCCCACCAGGGCCTAATGAAAGCCGTAGTATTTTGTGAACCTGTGCTTATAAGCCTCGGAGAAACATATTCTTTAATAAGAGATACGCGTTACATAACTATTGCAATCGTGGTGTTGATGTAGAATTTGGTTTATGGCCAGAAATGGTTAAAAGAAATATATCGGCTGATTGGTCTGTCACGAGAGTCACGTGTTTCAGCAAGAAGCAGAATTAATTCTGAGGCACGGAAAATAAGAATGGCCTAATTGTAATATGGCGCGTTTAATCTAACCCGAACAGCGACTTTTTGTTAAAAGTTATACACCTTTCATCGTTTATTGCATGAAGAACTAGTTACAAAGTTAACTGTTAAAAATATGCTCCTGATTAGCGAATAACAGCATAACCATAGTTATTGTCCTTTTGTATTTTGGGTGCTGTAGGAGTGTCATAATGGAGGCAATCCTCAACACTAAATTCTGTTCTCGTGTCAGAAGTTAACAAATAACCATTCTGTGAGTTAAGTGGAATAACTGAACACAAAATCTAAAAATATCTGTTTACTGGGCAAGTCTTTTTATACTCTTATGATAGGTCTAAGTAGAATGTATGAATTATTTTGCTGCTTGTATGTTAGGTGTCGCATGCTAATTGTGTGGTCCAGGAAGCTCTTTGTATTTTTTTGTCGTTAGTCATTTTTAAGATTTTAAGTTGGTGACATGCTCAACATGCTTAGACCTATAACATAGTTTAATGACTTGCAGCACACTAGTTTGGTGTAGTTTTATTCCTTGTCTCACGTCTCATCGATGTTACAGGATGCCTGTTGTCACTGGTTACTTTATCATGCTTGAGAGGCCGATAATGTGCCAGGCCTGGTTCCTCGAAACCTTAATGCTGTGATCTTCGTAAGTTCTATGTTAAAAGATAGAACTCACGAATGACGTGGTGCTAAAAAGGCTTCGAGAAACTCCTCCAGTGCCTTGATGAAGTAAAAATGCTCCAGTACTGACGTGGTAGGCCAGGGGTGGGCAATCTTATCCGCGAAGGGCCGGTGTATTTGCGGGGTTTCGCTGCAGCTCCCTAATCAGATCACTAATTAGAGGACTGATTGGCTGAAGAGGCCTCGCACCTGGGTTTGAACAGATGACCGAAAGGTTACCCCAAAAACCTGCATACGCACACCGCCTCTTTGAGGGTAAGATTGGCCACCCCTGATGTAGACCATGGCGGCTCATTTTTCTTGGATGTTCTCACACTGTGCTGTGACTAAGCAGAGGAGTATGACAGACTGTCGAGGTGTAGATGACCTGTTTTAGGACGGACGTTATGTCTAGAATCGTCCTCACTGGGAACTTGGTACGGGAAGCTGGTGCCTTTGAAAGGTGGTTGGATGGAAGGTAGATGCTTGCTTTTGATTGGCTAGTAAGCATCGGGCCTAGTTGATTCGGGCAGTGCCATTGCAGGAATACAGCTCTTCTTGGTCATGTGACAGAGGCACCTAGTGTAGCTTATAAGACGAGTATTTCACCATGTAGATGGATGCGAGTTCCTACAGTTAGTGCCAGTTGTCTATATGCATGATGGTGTCTCCTGGGCCAAATTAGCATTTATATCTGTCTGCTCATTTGTATGCATATGTAATATGTTTTGCCCTAGATATGACTGGTTTGAAGTTGTGTATCGTTTAAAAATGTTATTTGTAATGTATTCTCTCAAAAAAAAAAGTACACAAGTGTTTTCAGTATTAGCCATTGTATACTGGTAGCCAGTGGTGGTTTAATGGTTAGGAATGCACACTTGTAATTGAAAGATTGCAAGTTTGAATCCCCGGCCAGCAAGGCACCACTGAGGTACCCCGAGCAAGGTACTGCTCCCCAGGTGCTGAATTAGCTGCCCACTGCTATGACACAATGTCACATATTGGTTAAATGCAGAGGACACATTTCATTTTCGTGTGCTGTGGTGTGTCAACATTGACAATTAACCGCTAAATTCTATTAATAAGAAAAAAATGACTTCCAAATGCTTCCTTAACACGGCAAATGCTACTAAACTACAATGGAAAAGTGTAGATATCTGTTATTGTGTTGCTCCTGTTGTGGGTTGACTGTTGCTTGTGAGAACGACCATCATAACTCAAATAAGCAACATTACTGATTGTTCTTCTGTCACTACGTCACAAGCGGCGCCGGTTTGGAATGGGCATCCCGACTTTGGTGTGGTGTCTGAATCTTAATGCTCACCACCTTAAGCTGAAGCCTAAAGCTGTTTATGTGCACAGGTTCTGGTTATAAAAGGTGCATCGTATCCAACAGAAGGCGGCATACAGCTACCTAGCTGGTCGCTGTAGGTAGATGCGTACCTTCAAACGGACATGGACTTCAGCACTGTGTCACAGATGTGTGTGTGTGTGTGTGTGTGTGTGTGTACACCTGTGATGGCCTGGCATCCCATGTAGCGTATACCTCAGCTTTGTACCCTGTCCCCCCCCCCACAAGTGACCCTGATCAAAATAACCAGTTGGAAGGTGGATGTTGGAATGGCTGGTGCCCCATTTCAAAAATCTGCTTCTTTTACTTGTTATTTTCCTGTTTTTATCTACTTCACTACGGCGCCTTCAACCTCTACATGATTTCATACAGTATACATCTTGTGTATGTTGAAAATAGTTTCTAACTGGGAGCAGCAGAAAACAAAATCATTTAAGGGCCTCGAGTGCGACTCAGACAGTGACAGAGCCACGTGCTTTTATGTAATTGGTAAATTTTTTATCATTCATAATTTCGCGTTGAGAGTCAGTTTGATTCAAAACCTACTCTAACAGATTTATTTTAAAATGTACTCCTTTAAATAGCCTTTTATATCCCTTTTTAAAAAAAGAAAAATAAAAAAAAAAGTCCTGGCTTAAAATTTGAGCTTGAGTAGATATAAGGGCTGTATCCCTCCTTGGGCAAGCTGGTGCAGGCGGCCTCGTTACCGAAACGAGCACACAGCTACAGCAAGCGTGCGGTGTTTCCATGCAGCCTGTCATATGCCGAGCGTAGCATGTGCACGGATGCGTGTCAGACCTGGTGTCTCCCTCCCCACCTCACTTGGTTCGCTCTGGTATGATCTGGGCTTGATGGGTTTAAGTTCAAGCGCGGTGTCGTCCCATAAAGCAGAGGGTGAAAGGAAAATCCGCTCACTGATATTCATTATTTTATGTGCATATATACTGAATGTAATGCAGTCATGATTAGGTTCACTGTGCATCATTATCAAGATGTATTCAGTATCAAGAGTAAGTATGTGAATCCACAGTATTATTATTATTAGTATTATTATTGTTATGAGTAGTAGCAACAGCTGTAATAGTAATAATAATAATAATAATAATAATTCAAAGAGTTACTTTATAATAGCACTGTAGTAAAAGAACATCATCAGTAACAGCAGAAATACTAAAGCCTCCCAGATACTAAAACGTCCCAGATAATCCTTCCCATGCAGTAACAGGCTGCTTGTTCAAGTAGCCCGTCCACCATCATTTCGTTCGGTCTAGGTCTGCATTTCAATCTGGGTGTTTTAGCAGCGAAATAAAGGTAACTGCTGTTTTTTGTTTATGGTATTACGTAAATGATAAACATGAATATCTCAATTTTAATTAGAATGTAGTGCAAATAGCAGAATAACAGTGAGCAAATAAAGCAAGTATATAAAAATAAGCGCCACCGACATCAGTTAAGATGACCGAATTAGCGCAAAGAAGAGGGAAACATCTCGCAAATATGTTTTTGTCTGAATTTTAGATGCCAGCTTGGTAGCTTAGCAACCGCCTCCGACTGATGCAATGAAATAATAGCATTAAAGCTTGGTGCGCAGCCGTGGTGTAATACCCATGTGGCAGGGCCTGTACCGGGGACGCCACCGCAATTGGTGTTATTTCATGTATAACGCGCCGTTTCAAAGCATGCTAATGGATGAGATTTTAATGTTACCAACAGGAATCTCAAAAATAAAATAGAAAATATAGAGAACAAAGCGGAACCAAGTTAAGCATTTAATATAGTGCATTTGAATCATTACAGATCATTAATATTTATTTTAGTTTGACACATTTACCTTTGTATCTCCGAAATTTGCGTTCAATTAATGTCGCCTTGCAAAATGGTTTGGTCAAACAACGTTATTTTGTAACAAACATTTACTAAAAACATTTTCTGATACTTGTGTAATCAGGTTCTTGAATTTAAAATAGTCGCGAAATGCGTAAAGAATCAAAAATATGACATATGTAACATTTGCTTGAAATAAATTGGATATGAATATACATTACACTCCGTGATTAGGTGATTATGGCGTAATAATAAATAGCTTATGGTATCTAGGCCTTTTGAGTATTTTCCCCGAAAGGTTTGTTTAATATAGGTAAATCATTAATAATATATTTAATTCAGATGACTTACTGTTAATTTGATGGATATTATGCTGACATATATCAGTGATACAATAGAATAGCACGTTATATTATAATCCAATTTTTTAACTACCTGAGAATTTTATTCACATATGTGTTATATTCTTATGAGAATATATAGGCCCACCTAGCAGAAATATGAAGGACCATGCATAAATAATATGGTAAATAATGGTAAATAAGGCTTGACGCTTGAATCCGCGTTATAACGTCTATAAGGTCCTTTACCCTGAATAAAACTTATGACAGAAGCAGTATGCTGCAAATTGCTGTACGTTACTGAAATACATTTAATTGTGCAACTGAATGGATGAAATATGAAGCTATTTCTAAATTAAACTATTTATTGGATGGATATAGTTTGCAGAATACTACTTTATTATGGTAATGGTTTGCAAATACAACTCTTATCGCAACCAAAAATGTTTAAATATAAAAAATGCTTTTCATAATCTTGTTTTTCTTTCAGTTAACATTCTAATGTTAAATTTTGCCTATAAACGCAAAATTCTTATATTAAGCTTTTTTCCTTGAGTATATCATAATTATGTCTTGTCCCCTATATGAATTAATTCGTTTTCGTTAAAACCCAGTCTAATGTTATTAAACGCACCATACTAATGTTTGTGAATGCGTGTCATTAACCTTACTCTTGATGTTAAATTACAAACAATAACTGATCATTCCTCAAATGTAATATAGATGGGACGAATGAAACTGCTGTACAAAACAAGAGATACAACAAAAAAAATGATCGCTTTTGAATTTAGTTCGATTTCGATTTGATACTACTTTTGGTTTTTGCTATATACATAATGCACGTATAATGTAGTCTATAAACATTAAGTTGATAGAAGATGCATACATAAAATTTGTAACGGACAGGCTGACCGAACGTAATTATTACAATTTCAACGTTCGGTAAGTGGCCGTATAGGTTGTTTAATTTCGTTCTGGTTATCGTACGGATGATGAAAGAACAAGGGGTGGTATTTCGTTTAAATAATTTCTCTGTTGTAATACCTCATTATGGCAGAATTCTTACGTTTGTTCATCAATACAGCGATGATTGTTGTGATCTTAAGGGTATTACTGTGGCTACGTGTCCAGCAGTATTCCGCACATCATTCAAAGCTGTTATTTTTAAGAAAAGTAAATAATCAACAATTCATCATGACAATACTGTATTTGATAATTGAATAAATGTATGAATATGTTTTAAGCAGAAAACACACACACACACACACACACACACAGGGCCTACATACTATTAATATAAAGTCTGTCTATATACCAAAACATTAAAACAGGTGAAAGGGAAGATATGTATGCCCAGTATTGAATTGCGATGAAGTGCGATTGTTCAACCACATCTAAAGACAATATTTACACAGTAAATATAAGTAGTATAGAATGCATAATAATGTTAGTGTGAATTTACCTAGATCAACCACTTTTTTGGTAAAACTGTGACTGTGACTGTGATTGGGAAATGATGCCTTTTTAAAACTGGCAGAGGGAATTTTCTGAGGGGAAAAAGACCGATGAATTTTTATTCATGCTCCCATGGCAACCATAAAAGACTGTTTAGGCAGCTAGGTGATGGGTAGGCGCCTGCAGTCTCTGTGGTGTGTGTAAACTTCCTGAACAGCCAAACTGCCAGCAGTGTCTGTGTGTGTGTGTGTATGTGGGATTAGGTTTATATTACATTGTGGGGACCAAACTTTCCCCATAATGTGATAAAAAAACTGTTTTCTTGACATTGTGGGGACCATTTTTAGGTTCCCACAGAGATCTGTCAATGCAATCCAAAAGTCTTGTATTTTGTTTGGTTACTTATGGTTAACCTTAGGGCTGGGTAGGGGTTAAGGTTGTCATGTTGGGATTAGAGTTTTCCTCGTAGAAATGAATGGAGAGTCCCCACAAAGATATAACTACAAACCTGTGTGTGTGTGTGTGTATGTGTGTGGAGGGGGGGGTGGAAGGGGGATGTAGAGGTCACATAGTTTGATCATGGTGGTGTGTGTGTGTTGTGTTTTGTAATGCCGGATTTGGTTGTTCGGTTTTTCGTCTTGTGTTCATGCCTGAGGTATTATATTTAGATTGTTCCTTTGATTGCCTGGAAATCATGACACAGAGGAACCATTGAAACTGTCTGAAATGCAGGGTCTTCATTTCTGTCTCCTCTTTGGCGTTAAGCAGAGGGGCGGAGCTTCATTTCTGTCTCCTCTTTGGCGTTAAGCAGAGGGGCAGAGCCAAAGCAGTGCTGGAGTAAACAGCCTCATCGGCGGCCAGCCGCAGCAAGAGGCCAACTCCCTGGTATGGAGGCTCTGTGGGGAACCCGCCCCTCTAGCAAGCCAGCCCACCCCCCGCAGAGCAGCATGATGGTATGGACTGGCAGCACGTTGTCATGGTGATGCCAGCTTCTGATAATGTGATTTGAGCAGGAGGGGGATCGTACCAAAGAGAGCTAAATTTAAGGGTGGGGTGTCTCCTACTTGCATGTGGAGATGCTCAGGGAATGTCTCTCGTCCAGGTTCAAAGGTTTCTGGACCGTGTGGTCCCTGATCTGAGGTGCTCTGCAGGGACGGTAAACACAGCACATGCTGCCTTGTTGCATAACCAGCATGCCCGCAGCTCGCATCGGCACCAGGGTCAGGCAGCTGCAACGGTTTTACTGCTGCTGCTCTGTCGACGTGTCGTGGTTGCTTTTACATCTGCTGCATTGGGGTTTGACACTTAGGGGTGAGAAAGAGTTTTTTTCTAGCCAATCAGAACAGGCCTGTTGGGTTTGGTCCAGACAGCAGCTCTGGGATGCTGTGAGGCTCATGTTGTATCCGGGATGTGACTCACACGGTGTAGGCTGCAGATGAGGTAGGTGGCTGCAAAGTAGCTGCAAGTGGCTCAGGCAGGTTAGGTTTTATTTTAGTCTGTGACAAGAGACAAGCGAAGCCTTGGCGTTCACCATCTCCCAGGGTCAGGCATTGAGAACACACTCTGAGGTCAGGCCTCCTCAGTCAATACAGGCCTGTTGAGATAGGCCTCTGAAAGTGGAATGATGAATATCTCGATTGGCCCAGACTAGAGGTTGTCAGTCCTGTACCTGGAACTCTGTGTGTGCATGTATGTGTGTGTGTGTGTGTGTGCATGTATATGAGTGTGTATGTGTGTGGTCCAAGTATACCTTACATTGTGGGGACCAAAATTGTGGGGACCAAAATGTCCCCACAATGTGATTAAAATCAGTCATTTTGGCATTTCGGGGACCAATTTTTCAGTCCCCATAAAAGGAAAATAAAATCTTGTAAAAATCTGTGACTGCAATAAAAAAACTGAAAATACCAAAAGTCTTGTATTTAATTTGGTTACTTATGCTTAAGGTTAGGGCTGGGTAGGGGTTAAGGTTGTCATTGTTGAGATTAGGGTTTTGCCCATAGAAATGAATGGACAGTCCCCACGAAGATATGAGTATAGGTGTGTGTGTGTGTGTGTGTGTGTGTGTGTGTGTGTGTGTGTGTGTGTGTGTGTGCGGTTGCACATGTTTTGGAGTTTGGAAGCCTGCAGAATTCATCACTGCTCGATGGACAAATAGAAAAGCCCAAACAGGTTCTGTTTTGGGATGCAGAAAGTGCAGATCAGTCAGCACCATGGCGATGTAGTGTTTTACACTCAATCTCTCATTGTAAAATGAACAAAACGTGGAGTGTGGCCTCATTTATGGAAAAAAGACACATCAGTCCTCTGTAAAGCCGCCTAAGGGAATATTTGTCCAGTTTCCGTCTAGGAGGACTGGCTGCGTGTCACTTATAGCTCATGGCGCGCAGAGAGCCGGCCTGCTTCCCACACAATGGCTTCACGGACAGCCCTCTGGAAACAGTTTCCTTTGTATAATCAGGAGATAATATGCCTTCCTTCGATTGTTAATGTGCCACGTAGGTTGGGATATTAAAAAAATTAAATAAAGCATTATTAACGTGACATCAGAAAATCTACGACATTTAAAAAATTTAAATCTTCATGTCACAGTCTGTACTGCGGCCGCAAATTTCCTTAATCTGCACTGAGCAAATCGCTGTACTGTCAAACCCCTGATCTTCCAAAATGTTTGCACTTTTTCACACTCATCTCCTCCCTCTCTCTCCCCCACTCCTTTAAATAGTACCATCCAATTTGTCAAGAACCTTGGTTTAGCCAGATAAGATGCAAGGTAGCTGTGGGTGTAATCTACATTTGAATTCCTTTGTACTGGCTCCTTATCCCTTTAGCTTACTCGGGCGACCTTGGTGGAGTCTCTGTGTAAGATGTACTCATGTGGAAAAGCTGCCACGGTGCTTGATCGCTTCACCTTTAATTCTCTCCTGGTGACCGTCCCCTCTACTGCCCTAACGTCCTCCCAGACCCTTCCCTCCATAAACTACCCCACCAACTCTCTTCCCCCCCAACTACAAGTCAAAATTCAATTCCTCTATTCTCCGCCTTGCGCTACGTAGACACGTCCCTTACTCTCCCTCATTCCGCGTTTGCTCTGATACCCCTGATCAGAACAGGAGGAGGTATACGGTCCCTGTAGAAGCCCCAGGATAGAAACAGGCACCTTCGCGGGCATCCCGGGCAGTGCGGTTTATCGCGCGCTCCATCCTGTAGTCATGTGACCGTGGCCGATGTCAGCGGCGCTGTGGGTTTCTGCACTTCGTGTTCTGACCCGCATGCATAGGTTACTTTGCACATTATGTGGCGGGGTTCGATGTTTTGCTGCAGGCAGAAAGACCCAAGTACACCCCCCCCCCCCCAAAGGCAGCAGAGAGAACAGAAGATCAGGAAGCCAGCCTGCAGAAAGGACCTCAGTGAAACAGTTTTTTTTTTTTTCGGGTGGGAGGGGGTGGGGTATCTTCCTATAAGGCTAAGAGAATGTCTAGTGACATCAGTGCAGTTCTGCATCAGCATCACCCCGAGGGCGAAAACAGAAGAGTGCAGATCAGAGGAGACTTTCGCCCTGTGGCGATTCCTCATACTAGCCGGGGCACCTTTCAACCCGCCGCCGCTTCCGGCTCGTTCTGGGCCGGGCCTGGCGCACCGGCAAGCACGGTCAATAGCACAGCTGCGAGGCGCATGGATCGATGATGACGGGCTAGCGGACGGGATGTCTCCAGTGCAAAAGCTGGTGCTGGAGAGATGAACGAGTAGACGGCACAGCGAACGGTGAAGGCGGGACGCAGCACTGCTAGCGCTGACTGCTATTAGCGTAAGGGCTATGAAGCAAAGACCGGGGGGGGGTGATATATTGGAATGGAAATATCTGAGCAGGGCATTTTAGACGTTTTAGGTGCTTTACGGTAATGAACCCAGCAGTTTAACTTTGTGTGTCATATATCAGAAAGGGTATCTGTTCAGGGCAGCAGATAGATTCTATTTTATGTAACAATATACCCCATCCCTCCTGTAAATAAACAAACCCAGGTGGAACTGTACTTTCCATTTGCACTGTTCCCATCCCAGCTTTGTTCAATATATTTCCACATCTGTCCCCTTTTCCAAGCGCTGTCCGAAATTTAATGCCTGTATCCAGTTCGGAGAGAGAGCAGAATCACTTCTCGGTGTCACACTTTGACCGTTTTTGTACGATATCGTGATCTGTAACCTTTCCGTCCTGACCGTCAGGCGTGCACGATTCCAGCTGAACGTGGGCCAGGCGGCCGAGGCCGTGTGTCTGTCAAAGCTGTGCGTCTGCGTAGCGGTGCGAGATTGATACGTATGTCGCAATGCTAACAGCGAGTCTGTTAGCCTTTGCTGATGCACATAGATGCTGACGTTTATACAGAAGCTCAATGGCTATTTAAATTTGGTAAAAAAAAGAATAAATAAAAAGTCCTTTTGACTGGCCAGGATTTTTCCCAAGCTTTACGGATTTGTATGCATAAAATGTTCGGCATGGCTGTTCTTAGAAGTTGATTTAAATTATGCCTTCTGCTTTCTACAGCTTGATGGGAAATAAATCTCATTAAATAGATTCTGTGAATAGGGGGAGGTGAGTTGGGGACTTTAGGGTACCGTGAAGAAGGTGAGGGGAGGAGGGGGTACAGGCATACGTTACCATAAATTAAGGTCCCTTTCTCGCACGTTTGGGCGCTTGCACTTTCTGACTGCTGATTTAGTGCAGGAAATGCAGAAAGCGCCGCGTTTAGCTTTAGCGGGGAACACCGGCGGTTAGGAAGCGGCCGCCGGCTGCAGCTACGTTTAGCATTAGCCGCGGGTGACGCCGGCTGAAATCAATGGCCGGTAACGCTTATTGTTAGCCGTCTGTAGCGGCGCTTAAGCAGCTGACGACAGCAGAAAGTGGCCTTCGGCATTCGGGGCGAATTAGTGCTGGACTAGCAGCTGTTGGCAGCGATAGACGTGCGTAGCGTTAGCCGTTAGCAGCACTGGTGTGGGGAGCGGACGGTAAAGGCCCCGAGCAGGCTCCTCTGCCGCATTGCTATGCAAACCAGTTACTGAATAATGAGATGTATT
>JAABNX020000049.1:12874288-12892288 GCA_015163995.2 Mormyrus lacerda
CCTTTATTTCAGTGGAACCCATAAAATATCTGTACTTTATATTTCTGCTCCCTGCATGGATTACCTTACATTTATCTCTGTTTAAATTTCATCTGCCAAGTATCAGCCCAATTGCTAATTAAATCCAGATCCCATTGTAGGCTCTCTGAAACTAGATTACTATATACTACGCCACCCACCTTGGTGTCATCTGCAAATTTAACCAGTTTACTGTACGTATTGGTGTCAATATCATTAATGTAAATAAAGGGTTTCATTCAGTGGGTAGAACAAAAACATTGCATAAAAACGTGGGGAACTAAAAAAAATTCTACACAATCCCCTCCTTTCAGGGGCTTATAAATAATTGGACAAATTAATATAACTGCAAATGAAATGTTCACTTCTAATACTTAGTTAAAAGCCCTTTGCAGGCAATGACTGCCTGACGTCTTGAACTCATGCACATGACCAGACGCTGGGTTTCCTCCTTTTTAATGCTCTGCCAGGCCTTTACTGCAGCAGCTTTCAGTTACTGTTTGTTTGAGGGTCTTTCTGTCTGTAGTTTAATCTTTAGCAAGTGAAATTCATGCTCAATGGGGTTGAGATCAGGTGACTGACTCGGCCATTCGAGAATATTCCACTACTTTAATAAAGTCCTTGGTTGCTTTTGCTGTGTGCTTTGGGTCATTGTCCATCTGTATTATGAAACGCCGCTCAATCAGTTTGGCTGCATTTGGCTGGATTTGAGCAGACATGGTGTCTCTGAACACCTCAGCGTTCATTCGGTTGCTTCCATCCTGTGTCACATCAAGACACACTAAAGACCCAGTGCCACTGGCAGCCGTGCACACCCAAGCCATCACACTGCCTCCACCACGTTTTACATGTGATGCGGTGTTCTTTGGATCATAAGCTGTTCCAGCCCTTCTCCATACCTTTTTTTCTCTCCGTCATTCTGATACAGGTTGATTTTAGTCTCATCTGTCCAAAGAATGCTGTTCCAGAACTGTGCTGCCTTTAAGGTGTTTTTTTAAGCTTTTAAATGAATTGTCCAACTACTTTTGTCCCCTTTAAAAAGAGGGTGGCACATGTTAATGAGCTGAAACTCCTAAACCCTTCATCCAATTTGAATGCTGATACCCTAAAATGAAATCTGACAGTCTGCACTTTATGTCCATGCCCATTGCATAACTTCAACTGGAATATATTTCCGTAAACAGGTAAAATAGTAAAACATGTGTCAGTGTCCAAATATATATGGACCTAACTGTATGGGGGTCATGGTGACCTGAAGGTTGTTGGGTCAAATCTCACAACAGGCTAGACTAAGGAGCCTGAATAATAAATAATTTAAAATTACACCAATTACAAATTCCACTGTTACAACTCATAATATTACCAAGGAAACTTGTCACTGCTCACTTAATGCTGAAAATACACAACGCATTTCTTCAGTATACTCCACAACTGCATTTCACCTGCTTTGACAGGATCCACTGTGCAGCTACACAAACTGACAGCCTGCTAAATCTAAAATGGGCCATGACACGGAACACAACATATAGCTCAAACTCTTAGCACTTCTTATAGAACAGAACACAACACAACAGAATTTTATATTTTATTGCGTCCTATGTTTTTCTATTCTATACTATTCTATAAACCTAACAGGACTCTGCCTTCATGTGGTAGCATCTCCCCACCTGATCCTGTCAGCCAATCAAAAAAAAAGGGCCCGTTACTTTATCAGCCGACCTGTTTACAGCAATAGTCAACACTACCTTTGCCACATTGGCCCACATAGCGAAGCTGGAAACCTCTCGGGCATAACGGCATGCCGCCACGCTCCACTGAGGCCATACAGTAGCTTTTAGACCGAAAGCTTCACCCCTTGTCCTACATACTCTGAGGCCAAATATGCATAAGGAAACCGGCCCGTGTGCAGCCTGGTTCCCCCCTTCCCCAATCTGCACTTTCACCTAGTTTTTTGATATATGGTTTTTAAAAGTCAGGCAGGAGTGTAGATGACCGATCACATGAGGATCAACAGAAGGAATCTTGGAGAGCCCGACGGGGTAAAAATAGACGTGCTGATGGAGGGTGGGTAGGAGAAGGCCGCTGACCTTGGCGCCCACTCTAGCACCGTCGCGTTCGAGCCCTGGGGAGGGGGGGGTCTGGGGGCGGGAAGAAATCGACCCACACTCCGTCTCCACCTCAGCCCGACCGTATGGGTCAGGTTACGGTGGCTTGCGCATCTTGACTTCTGACGAGACTAATTTTAGCGATTGCTTTACTGGCGGCTAAACGCGAGAACATCAGAATGATTTGTTCACAGTGAAAGAGCAACGCTGTTACGGGGGGATTAGGTGATGAGGGTGATTAAGCGTATGCGGTGACCTGATTCGACAGGCCATCACAATGGTGTACTGTTACACATCCTGCCAGTGGCCCCAATAGGAACACAAGAGGATGGTTAGCTCATCTTTGGACGCCATTCATTTTCAAATTAGTTTAGTCGTTTAGTCTACTCCAGGCAGGCCTTTACTGCATAAGCGACTGGAAGACAGATAAGCGGTTTACCCTGCTAAATTATACTTTCCAAACTCCCGATTTATTATATCTTTACAAGAATTTTCACCGGCAAAAATTTAAATTTTTTTTTTCTTAATTTAAAAAAAAAATTTTGCAAGTGGCTTAACGCACGCTGATTCCGTTAATACATCCCATCTGTTGAAAATCAAAGTGGCGCATGAACTGCTTCCAGCTACCACCCAGTCTCACTCATAAACATAGACCTTAAAATAATTTGCAAAGTCCTTGCCAGAAGATTAGAGAAAGTCACTCCATTTTATACATCCTGACCAAACAGGTATTATCAAGGGAAGACATTAATACACGTAGCCAATAATACATGCAGACTGATGAATATTATAGACTATTGTTCCATTAACAGATTAGAAACCACGCTTATATCTCTAGATGCAGAGAAAGATTTGGTTCATCCTTCGTAAGCTGGATCAAAAAACTCTATACAGCTCTCCAAATGCACGTCTTAGGACAGATTAACTAATTTCTCAAAGCTTGCGTCTGCAGAGGGGCACCAGGCTGGGCTGCCCGCTCTCTCCCTCGCCTTTTGTTACCTTCATTGAGCCACTAGCAGCGGCAATTAGACAAAATGTAGATATTAAAGGAATTCAAACTGAAAAAATAGATCATAAGAGAAGTCTCTATGCAGATAACGTATTACTCTTTCTTAGGAAATCGCCAACCTCTTTCCTTAAGCCAATATGACTTATAGAAAAGTTCTCAACTATATCACACTACTCCGTCAACTGGAGCAAATCAACAGTTTTGCCTTTGAATTGCAGTTTCCAAAACACAACTGCTACTCCTCTGCAGTCAGGTAGCCTTAGATACTTAGGCATAAATTTTTCCACCAGGCTATCAGACTTGGTATAGATTAATCACATTCCAGTGTTAAAAAAAGGTAGAAGATGATCCCCTGCAATGGAAATCTCTACCTATATCACTCATGGGTAGAATCGCCACCATTAAAATGATGGTCCTGCCTAAAACCAATTACTCGTCCTCAATGATCCGTAATAAACCCTCTATTGCTTGGTTTAAACCACTAGACTCAAGCATCTCGTCATTTTTATGGAAGAACAAACCATCGCGAATAAGCTTAAAAACCCTACAGAAAGCTAACGGTGGTCTAGAACTACCAAATTTCTATCACTACTTCTTAGCCAACAGATTGCAGTATGAATCAGATTGGATCAAACCAAACCCGGTACACAATCCATGGCTGGACTTAGAACAGGCAATCTGTGGAGAAGTAAAAATCTCTGATCTACCCTTTATAAGTCCTACCATTAGGCGTTATGACTGTTTTAAAAGCTTTAGTATTAACACCACCTTGACAGCCTGGTGGGAATTTTTAAAAATAACTAGGTCTGCACTTATCCCCTGTAAACTAACACCCATTTGGAACAATCTAGATATTTGCCAGAAAAAGAAAGCATTGAACTTTCCCTTATGGCGCGATAAAGGGATTATAAATCTAGAACATGTTGTTCAAAACAGGAAAGTTATACCATTCAATGATCTTGTCTCAAAATATGGAATTAGCAGCAGTAAATTTCTTGAGTATCAGCAACTGAAGTCCATTATTCAGGCAAGGTTCAATCCTAATCATCTTAATTTAGAAATACCTCCATGGGTCATCAAAATTATAGTAGTATAGTAGTATAAATTATTGTCAAAAATAGACTCAATTTCCCTCCCAACCTCAAAATGGGGGCAAGATCTATCCATCGATCCAGAGCAAAACGTTTGGAAACAAATATGTTTAAACACTTTCCAAATGACTATAAATCCCAATTTACAACTTGTACAATACAAAACCCTCCACAGAATACACTTCACGGGACAAAGGATGTTCCAAATGGGCCTTATTCACTCAAACTTATGCAGCCATTGCTCAGGTAACCTTGTGGAGAACTACACGCATGCTTATGGTCCTGCACACTGGTGCAGAAGTTCTGGCAGGATATGTGAAGATCTATCAATATGGTTTAATTGTCACATCCCAACCTCACCCACATTGTGCATTTTAGGTGATGCAAGTGAGTTAGATATGGAGGAAAATAAGGCACGTAATCCTCACTGCCTTCGGCATCGCAGAGAAAACTTCATGAACTGGAAATCAAAAAACAATTTATGTATTACTCAGTATAGAAATTTACTTTTAGGTCACACAAGTCTGGAGAGAATGTCTCCCTTCCGGAAAAATCAATTAGGTGAATTGGATTCTCTCTGGTCCACACTGACAACTGGTCGGTTGTGGTCTCATCTCCTCGTCCTGGCGGGTGGCGGGGCTGAGCCCTCGAGCTATGGGCGTCTAGTGCTTTCTTGGGGCTGGGGGCTGTGGCTGCCGTCTTGTGATGTCTGGGTGTCTGCCCTGGCTGGTGGTGGTGGGTGGGAGCTGTCTGGTGGTCATGAGGCGTGGGGTCTGGAGTGCTGGTGGTGGCGGAGGCTGGTCCTGGGATGGGTGGTTGGCTTCTTCGGCGCGGACCTGGATTCGGGGTCGGGGGCTCTGGCACCCGGGGGCCTGGTCATTTCCTCGGTGGGTGCCTCCCTGCGTCGGGGTGGCCTGCACCGCCGGGGCGGGGGCGTCGGTCCATATCTGGGTGTCCGACCTGCGTAGTGTTGGGAGTGGCGTATCTCGGGCCTGTGCTAGTCTGCCACATTTTTGTTGTCGAGTGAGTGAGTGTTTAAGTGTGGACTGCCCTTCGGGGTGAGGGAGTGGGGGCGACTTTTGGCGCTGGCGGTGCTCCGGGGTTTTGTCGCCGGGGGCCCTGGGTCCACTCCTTCCCACACGGCGCTGGGGGGCTGGGGTGCCTACTGAGCCAGCTGGTTTGCTGGCTCTCTATTTCCAGGGGCTGAGTAATCTGCCCCCTGGTCTTATAAACCCCAGCCCCTCTCCCCCCTCATTCAACAACATGCCACGCATACAGGTAGGATCTCGGGGTGGGTGTATGCCGTGCATGTTACAAGGGGGGGGGGAGGGGCATTCACATGGCCTTTCTCACTGTGCTGCACGGTCTTCTGCCTCCCCCTGTTTTAATTGCACTTTAGTCATCAAATACCAGTATACACACAGGGCCTTGGGGGGTGGGGGCATCAGAGGCTGGTGGTCTCACTCTGTGTTGCTGCTGCCCCTCAATTTTATTCACACCATATGCATTGAGGGTCTTAATGGGGGGGGATGTGGAGGAGAGCTGTTCACATCTTAGTTTCTCAACAGTCATACTCACCACATACACACCACCACATGCATCCAACACTCCACCTCTCACACAGGTGCATGGGGGAGGAGAGTGGGCGGGTCTTCCGACACCCCTGCTCCCTGCCGAAGAGAGTGGGGGGGGGGAGTCCGGAGTGGATTGGCTTATGTCTTTTTGTCTCTGCGTGTGAGTGTCTGTGTATGTTGTGGGGATGAGTGTATGGTCTATGAGCAGGGCTGAGAGGTGTGTCTGCGGGGTGTCTGTCTGGCTGCTGGGGGCCTGGGTCCGGGGCTTGATGCTCGGTCCTGGCCAGGGTTGGCCTCCTGGGCATGATTGCTGGCCCTTTTCCCTGGGGCGGTGGCCTGGGGGGGCTCGGGCTTCTCTGGCGTGGGCTGGTAGGCCCCAGGCCGCCTGGGGTCCTTGGGGCCCTAGCCTTGGGAGAATTCTTCTTTTGTTTTTCTCATTTTGTTTAAATGTGCGCAATTACTTAAATGTTAATTCTAATAATATGTTTGTGTTTCCGTTGTTTATTTGGCAAAAAATTAATGACGATTTTCTTTTTTTGCCTGGCACCAAAGTCATCATTTTTATAGCATCTCTATGGAAAAATACCTGCCGCTTTAAAAGTTCTCCATTAATCAGTGACAATTTTGAACGAATTCACTTGTAAAGTCAAGAACTACCGTTGGTGAATGTTGAGTTTGTGTGACTTGCCACTTTGTGGGCCCTTCGGGAAAACGTCTCCGTTATACACTGCCCACACCTGAACCCGCTGCCCACACATTACAGTCTGCACCATAAACCCAGTTCTGTGACCCTGGTGGAATTCTGATGTCAACTCCCTGGATATACTATGACAAGCATAACCCAGTCAATGAGGAAGCTACTCTATCTTCTGATCCACCTTTGTCACCCCCTAGACGATTTCTTTTTAATTAACTTCCAGTTCTGACACTGAATTGCTTAAGTATTTGAAAAGGCCAGAAGTGTAAAGTTCTGGTTCATAAAGTACAAAATCCAGACCGGGATCTTGATTCATCCAACCAGTTGAGTATAAAGCGTCACATTCACAGAGTACTAAACTGGTCGGCCGAAACAAAATACTGGATTGCATTTGCACTTTTTGGACCTGAACTTTCCATCTCTGGAAAAGCTACATCGATTATACATATTAACCCAGTGACATTTGACAGGACTGGTCAATACTGCTCTTCCCCCAACACCATCATTAGTTTCATCACTCCTTTAACTGCACTCCTCCCTGGGGCCAGTACTGTAGGTGGTACAGTATTTAAGGAACTTGTGCTTGAAGGGAGTGGCTCTGCTATTGGGCTTTTAAGTGCAACAATAACTGCAGCAAAGACATATAAAATAATAATAATATATGCTTGCAAGACTATCTTTGTAAGCTAAGTAATCCTGAAAATGGTTTTGGCTTCCAAACAACAAGTTCTGTTCGCTGCACATTTCATTAAAAAGGGAAAAACTTTTTTAGAGACATTTAATTTAATATTTAACCCCCCCGCGACCCTGAAAAGCACCAGTGGTTACAGAAAATGGGTAAATGGATGGATATTTAACCTAATAATAATAATAATAATCACAACTTTATCGTTATGATTATTAACTGTAACCTGTGGCTTGACGGACTACTGTGTGAATGAGCTTAAACAAAGTGAATAACAAACCATACAAGATCAAAGGTTTAAACGGTTTGCATATCTAAGAAGTACTCAACAAATCATTCACCCATTAAGTAATTTTTGCACCTATTATCCAAAATGTTAGGGGAATAATGTGTTGTGGTGGAGAAAGGGGGGACAAAAATGAAACTTAAAAAAAATTCGGATACGCTGCTGCAAAAGCATGCAATAAAACCAAATTACCCTAATGTGTAGCCTGTATGAAATATAAGAGCCGGAATGCAACTGTAGTAAAAACGAACGTTTAGGTAACATACATTTTAATTGACGTCAGAGGAAAAAAAGCAAAAAAAAAAAAAAAAAAATTCAGAATTGCGTACATGAACACTGCATGCTCAGGATGGGGGTGGGACATGCAATTCATTTAAGCAATTGCGATTTCCTGTATTTCTTTCCGTCACAATTAATACGTTTTAATTTTAATGTGTTAACATGCAGAATCAATGTAGCATTTTAAAATACCTGAGCAATCGGGTGTCAGAAGTGGTAGTTCCACAAATTGTATTGTTTTAAATTAATGTGCAGGCTAATTGAAAAGAATCCTCCTTCTACATGAACTGAGCCACAATTATGATTCCCTACATGCATTAAGACACAAGAAATGGAAAACTGTTAAATTCAGACCCATATCCACAACACGGTTTCACCTCGTGACACAGCATGACCTTCTTGCCAGAAGCAAACTTCAGTTTCCTTCAATGCTGTAGATCAACCGATCGATGTCAGGTTACTCGCATAAACTGACACCTTTCCGCAGGGATTCAGCTGCAAACTCAGTGCTGTCACGCGTAGCTAATCTCAAAAAGTTAGTTGCACGTCCAGTGTGACATGCACAACAATTGAAACGTAGCGCAGAGGCATTTATAATCTAAGCGCGTGCCAGGAGTTCGATTGATACGTATGCGTTTTATCGTGTCGTCATTGCTTACCGATGTTCAGTAAAGCCAACGAAAGATCGCAGGGTTTATTTTTTCTTCGTGGAAAACTTCTGTCGACCCTCTGACAGCCAATTCTTCGATGACCCCTCCTCCTTGAGTTTGGCTAACTGTTGTCTATCCTGCACACAATCCAGCTACGCACGCCACCATTCCAGTATGTCAACGTTTGCCCAGCTCTACATGCAAGCGATGTGAAAATCACCATGCATCCGACTCACACTTTCCTGTAGCCTGTCTTCCTCTGTTCCACAGGTCGACAAGCCCACGAGTTTGAAGAAGAAAACATCTGAAGCTCCACACGCTCCTTCACCCTTGCTGTGACGCTATGAACTAGCTTTCTGAAGGGAGGGGTATGGAACTCGAGGGGAATCATGGGAAACGAAGTACTGTAACTTAGCGCTGCACGCAACGATAGGCTGTTTTGAGGGGCGTGATGTGGAAATAGGTTAAAATATAGCCAAGTTCTGCGTGGTTGGTGAGGCAATTTAGCTAAATTGACAACAAACAATGCTTTAAATAGTGTTTAAAATAAAGTTGCTGTTTTTCTATTTTTGTGTTTTTTTTCCAAACTGCCTACGTGTCTGCTGAATGTTCCTTGAAATTCCATGATGTATCAGTTTCAGGTAAAGAATATTTTTCTAATAAGTGGATTCATTCAAGGAAAGTACTCTGACGTAATTTCTACATAATGGTCTTGAAATACGGTTGTTTTACACACTTCAGTGTAAGTTTCCCAAGAACATTATGACATAAATTCAGATGGTGTTGTAAGTACACCTACACCACCAGTCAGTCACAGGCAGACACAGGAGATACTGTGGAATGTTTATTTCAAAATATAAAAAGGTGGATGGACATTCAGCCATTACAAATAACACAGCACAGTTTCACAAGTTTGACTAAGTTTGACTAAACTGAGCTGAGAGGTCACACTGCCATAAGCTGCGAACAGTCGATAATGACGAACAGAAGAAGAGTTTCCAGTGGTTAACACAATGGTGGATTCTGCCGGACATTTCTGATCAAAAAGCAATTCCATCCACAGACATGGTATTTAAAAACATAGCCTGCATTGATGTTTCTCAATCTGGTCCTTGGGGACTTCCAGACAGTCCACATTTTTGCTCCCTCTCTGCCCCTGGAGCAAAAACATGGACCATCTGGGGGTTCCCGAGGACAGAGTTGAGAAACACCTGTTATAAATCACCTTTGATCCTTGATTTACACAACGCACAATCCTGGTTTGCAATAAGGAGCACTTCATTGCAATGAAAGAACCAGAGAGCTAGAGTCCCACAGTTTAGTCACAAATTCACAAGGCTACACAAAGACTACACATGCCAACATAAAAAAAGACTCACACACAATGACAAGAGGGCTAGTCCTGTTGTAAGAGTTTGTGTGCGCGTGCGTGTGTGTGTGCGCTTTTGTGTGGAGTCGGGGGCCCGGCCCCTCAGTTAGTCAGGCTGCCCTTTTTCCCCGTCCAAAGCTCCCGCAGCTCCACCTTGCAGCCGAGGTCACGCAAGGCGGCCCGCGCTACGTCGCCGCAGTCGCGGTGCGAGGCAAGCGCCCGGGCCACGAGCTCCTCTGCCCCCATCTCCAGAATGGGCTGGCTGAAGCTCTGCGTGCGACACACCAAGTTCCTCAGCAACATGCAGCACTGCTTCTGCAGGAGGTGGCAGTTAGGGGAAACACGTCAGTCTGCGTCATTAAGACACCGATCAGTAGGAACTCAGCTGCTCAAAAGTGTAATTGTTGTAAATTCCACGCAGCAAATAGCTGGGCTACACCCTGGATATTTCCCAAACGTACATATTAAGTACTATAATACACACTATACTACACTATGGCCAATTTACAGACATCAGGAAGCCAAACGGCATGACATGAGGAGAACATGCAAATTCCACACACATATTTTTAGTTTTTTGATTTCAGTCACGAATTTTTATAAATTTTAGTTTCCCTTGTAGGGACTGGAAAAAAAAAATCAAAAGAACAGGTTTTAATCACATTGTGGGGACATTTTCAATATAATATATACATAACCACACACACAAATACAGGAGAGGTGGGATTTGAAACCACAACCCTCCTGTGAGGAAATTGTACACCATGCTCAAATCCCAGACATTAAACCAAAATGCCAGATCAACAACAACAACAACAACAACAACAACAAAAAGTTACCACAAGGAAGGAGACAACATGGACTGGATGGCAGCACACAACAAGGTGAATTTAAATACATCTCATAACTGCATGTGTTTGGACTGTGGGAGGAAACATAGTTAAGCTAAATTTAATTTGAAAAAAAAAAATGGTGCTGGCAAACACCCCCAGCCCTGCTGTGACACTCACCTGCACGTTAGCCTCCTCCGGGTGAGTCTTCATGGCCTGCAGACCAGCCAGGGCCCCGCCGCACTCCATGATCGCCTTGCAGTTGTTCAGCTTGCGCAGAGCGAGGACGCACAAGGCTGCTGAGCCCTGCTCACAGACCTGCAGGTGAGCGGCCAATCAGAGGGACCAATAAAAGCCACAGGGAGCAAACCGCCAATAACAGTGGCCGTCGAGTGATAATCAAACCTGTGGGCATGACACGTGTCTGTTCATGGCTAGGACTATGAGCTGAGCTCCCCCGCTGTTCACGATGGCATCTTTCACGTCGTCGTTTCCAGCTATGGCCCGAAGAGCACTAAGGACTTGTTTCACCAAATCCTGAGAAAATGGTTTAATAGCAGGGTTAATGCATCCATTATCAGATGGAATTCTGGGTGCCACGTTTAGCGTGTGCTCTACCGACGCAGCCCACATAACAACAAATAACTTATACCTTCCCTTTGGCTTTATTCTCGATGTCTCCTTTATCTATCTAAAAGCTAAAGAATAAAGTGACTGCCAATGTAGCACAATAAAATGCATGTCAGCGAAATGTATTTATCTATGTGCCACCCAGTGGCAGAGTGTGAAAGCCAGTAGAGCACATGCAAAAAAAAGACAGAATTTTGGGCCCTCTGATTTTCTATGGAGGCACTTTCAGTCTATCCTCGACTCACCCGTTGATCCAGACTCTCCGCCAACAGGGTGAGCATAAAGTCCAGCCCCCCCAGGCTAACAATGTCTTGGCAAAACTCATTCCTGACAGCCAGCCGGGACAGTGTGGCACACAGTTCACTGAGGACGGTGGCGTTTTGAGGGTGAGCTGGGAAAAAATACCAACGAAATACATCAAAATGCATCAGTAACAAGACATTTATCTGGCTTTTGCTACAAATATCCCAGTAAATAACCTCTCCATACCATAACCCTATACCCTAGCCTAAGTGATAACATATACCACAGATTCAGTAAATACTACTCTCTTATTGGTCCGCAGATGTCATGTGGATGTTGATTATTTTTGCATAACGGCACAGGTCATTGCCACAGCCTAATAACACTTATTTATTAATGCGTGTCAATGTTTTACTGAACATGTTTATATAAAAACCTGTCTGACTCTTTACAAACAAATCAGCAGTCATTCTTCTCAGCATCATTTTCCTTGGTTTTGAAAACCCAAGCGCCTGTCTGTTGACAGTTTCCATGGCAATCTAACAGACGTGCCGCTTGCAGCGAGTAGCCTGACCAGGTGTCCTATCCTTATAGGGTCTATATTTTTAAGAGCACACTGAAACATCATTAAAAATTGACATACTTCTCTTCAGAAAATTAACAGTGACTAATTCATCCTCTTTTTTTATTTGTTCATTAGCCGCGAAAAAAAAACGGAATAAATCACTTTGAGGTGTGCGTGGTGTATTACACGAAGTTGTTGTCGATAATTTTCAAATGATCACACGGCTCGTCGTGGTTTCTCTCTTACATAATCACCGTCTTACCTTTGGCTGCTTCTATAATGATTTTCAGTCCATTATGTTCCAAGACTATCATTTTAGCATGTTCGTGGGCATGGCCAAAAGGGACCCTGACATCATCATCAAAGGTCATGACCCGCAGGGTAGCAGAGGCCTCCTTCACCAGCTCGGGATGGCTACCATGCTCTGCCATGGCGCCTGTGAGGGACTGTAAAACTCCAGCCTTCACTAGATCCTGCCGGTTCTGCTCGTGCTTCAGACAGCAGTGCCGCACCGCGCGCACAGCCAGCCCCATCACCGCCGGGTCCGCGTGACAGCGCCTCAGCACGCCCATCAGAAAGTCCTGCCCGTCAGCATCCAGGAGGTCAGGCTGTCCGTCCAGCAGCACAGACAGGGCCGAGAGGGCGGATAATAGTGCATCTTGGTCCTTCTCTGCCTTTTTGCAGCATGCTAGGATGGTGGGGTATGCTCCTTTCTGGGCAGCCAGGTGACGTTGGGCAAATCCCAGTTTGCACTGATCGGCGAAGAGCATCAAATTACAACATACATTTCCAGATCCAGATGTGCTGGCTTCAATTTGAAGGGACTCTAGCGCCTATTAAGACAAAAGTAAAACTAATTATGTGGGTGACAAAAGAGTATATTAATATCTTTAACAACTTAAATTTTACCTGAATAAATTCTGTTGAAAACGTTCTTGTACAGAGAATGTCAAATGTCACTATGTGTTCCTACCTTAAGAATATCGTGCGTTTGATCCTCCTTATACTGGTCTAATACTGCAGACGGCATTGTTTTTATAATATTGCTGAGATCCACGCCTGAAAACAAACGTTAATTTCATATCTTGTACCAACAATCATCCTGCATCATTAGATAACAAATTCCATTCTGGTTTTAAATAATCACCTTGAGACTCGAACTGCTGAATGGCCTCATTCAGTGCTTCGTCCGGATCCATTTCAAATTCCTCAATGTTTTCCCTGACCACAGCATCGAAGGTCTCCTGGGTGATCCTGCGATTTTCCATCTCAAACGTCCGTGCCCCAAGCCGACTACAAAACAGTGATCGATTATATACCATTGCTCTTCAGAATACGACAAATGCGAGTAAAATAATACGTCTTAATACTGATGATAAAAAAAAATTATATTATTCATCAAATATCAGAAAGCACATTACCAAAATGCACAAAGATGTATCCGTGTGTATGTTACGCTGGTTAGAAGACCCTCGTAGTAAAATGTAGCATCGGCTATCCTGGACGTAACAATAAATTGAAAAAGTCAGTTTCCCCAGACAAATTTCTGAGATCTGTTAACAATGCACTGCAACTGCAACTTACCCACCACCCGCAACTGTCAACTGCTAACAAACGATATCCCTACCCGCTACGCCGAATCCAGTGCGCAGACGGCGTACAATGATATTCTGAGCTATGTTTGCTCATCTGCCGTGGCGGTAATAGTGCGTGAATGGCAATATGAAATGGTACCGGCTGCCTAACCAACACGGGTGGTTTATGTAGCTGAACTCTAAGTTCCGCCAATTTAGTGACTTATTTTCTAATAAGTCAAATCACTTAATCGTTCTCAGTCCCATTGTGATGGTTGTGTATGTTCTACCACATGTTTCACTGAGGCTGTTTGTTTATTATTTTTAATATGAATAAATGAATAAACAATGGACTGTTATGCACCGCATTTTAATTATTAGACCCATCTGTGTTCTTTGACATCTTGTTTCCATACTTTGGCCAGTTTGAGGCAATAGAATACAAATTGGCGTTCTTCAACTGCAGTCTGAACAATGAGTTGAGATGCATATTTGACACAAATATCATCAATAAAATAAAGTTTTGAGGCGTTTAAAGGCAAAACCATTGAGCTGAAATAGTGCAGTATTATTCAAAGTTAAATGAAATACGGTAGAGATGTCGAGTCACCATATTTCATAAAAACGTAATAATCATATATAACTCAAATATTCGATTAACTGCAACGTTTTCCCCCTAGATACGTGATGTTCTGAATTCATGTTCAGGCGACGAGTTTTAAACTACATCTCCCAAAGAGCCATTCGCATCGGCTATCTTGTTATGTTCTCGTTGCATTAGCCGAAATCCTGCGGGGATGGAGTAAAGTGCTAAGGCTTGTTGTTGTTGTTGTCGTCGGCAAAATGGCGTCTGGCGGTGAGGCCCCGGAGTCATGGTACCTAGCTCTGCTCGGTTTCGCGGAGCATTTCCGCACCTCGAGTCCACCCAAAATTCGTCTTTGTGTCCACTGTCTCCAAGCTGTCTTTCAGTTTAAGCCCCCGCAGCGGGTCGAGGCCCGGACTCACCTCCAGCTTGGTTCCGTACTGTATCACCATACCAAGAACAGCGAGCTTGCCCGGAACCATCTCGAAAAAGCGGTAGGGTACAACCTGGGAAAGGCCGGGGATGTGACGGCTAGACGGGGAAAGTGTAGGCCGCGTCGGTGACAAGTAACCGGAGCAAGCAACTAACTAATCAAATAAACCGCCAAGTGTTGTCTTGTGTATTTTAACTCTTTTTCCGGGGTGTCACGTCTAGCATCTCTGTTTTATCACGTTAATCACGATCTGTGTATTTCTCTGTATCCCGAATCGGGCATGTAAGTTACTGACTCGTATAACTGTAGGACCATTGTCATAAATTATTCTGGTAACTAACTGTATGCTTACTTCTCACTATTATCGCATCAAATTTGACTTTGGGCGAAGTGTTGCTGTTATTTCAATAATATTTTAATTTTGACATTGCCCCTTAGGCTTGACATTTGCAGTTAGGGTCGGTGTGAAATAAGTTAGCAAGGCATCGCTGTAAGGAATTAAATAAGTTGGGCAGGAAACTTGCCTCGTTAGTTGAGCATCATTTAACAGCAGTATGAAGCTTCTCCATCTCACTAATATCAACTTTTTTCCCTTTTCTTTTTCAGTGGTTTATATCTCAGCAAATATCCTTCTCATTCTACATTCACATTGTAACTATCCGGTTAGCCAGCGACTTCTGATTATACTGATATTCTGATTTTTTTTTTTTTTGCATAACAGTTCTGGATTGCAACTTGTTCAAATATTTGCACATCGTACTTAAAGCTTGTATACCTTGTGTGTGAACAAAAGCAATTAAATGTCTTTTTTTTTTAGCATGAAGTACTCGTGAGCTGTGAATTTCCTTAACCACAACATTAAGTCCCTCAGTTTGAAGATGTTAAATTTGAGGCCGCAAGTCTTCTTTCAGAACTCTATTGCCAACAGGTATGTATTGCGTGATATTTATTATGCTACCTGCTAATTGTTTCTGAGTAGATGCAGTTCCATGAAAATGTCAAACTCGCCATAGAAAAATACAGTTTAGAGCACAGGAAGAGAACTGTTTTAAAGATGCTTACTTAAGTATATTTGCCAATATGTCTCATTTCATTGTTAGATTTTTCATACATACTATTTCAGTTGTTTCATATATTAAAAAAAACAACATGCCAGCAAGGGGTTTATATAGGACCTGTCACATCCATAACATAAGCGTCACATCCATAATGCTAGTTCTTCCTTAATTTTTTTCCAAAACAACCTATTTTCAAATCTATACTTCATGTGCTAATTCAAGTCTATGTCATGTTAGACACACTATGCTTTCGTCAATTTTCTTTAAAATTCAGAGTTTGTGGAAAGTGTGTAGTTTTCTATAAAAATCTAAGTTTGATGTCACATTCTTAACACCAATAAAATGCTGTGATTTTCTAGTAATATATTAATATTCAGGATTTAAGGATATTCAACCCAAGAGGGTAAATGAAAAGAGATGCAAATTGAGTCGTTGGTATTAAGCTTGTTCATGTCCTGAGGTATTTTGTTTGCCAATATGAGTCTAAATGTCACATCCACAACGCTAGAGTTTCCCTGCCGCTTTTCTTCACAGGGATCTTAAATGCCACAGTCTCAGTGGCTAATGTTGTATTTTTTGACTTTTAATCTAATTCAAGTACCATAATGCATGTAATTTTAAAATGTTTTGTTTTTGTTGTATTGAAAATGTTGTTTCTCATTGTCTGGCTCTAAGAATCTCGTGGACTCTGCCAAACCTCTTCTACGCAAGGCCATCCAGATTTCCCAGCAGACTCCGTACTGGCACTGCCGACTGCTGTTTCAGCTGGCTGTAAGTACTTAACTTAACCTTTCCGTTGGAGGTTAGACATTTGAGCGTTTTAGCCGTCCGAGCTGCTGGATGTTTTTGAGAAGTAGCGTGCTTAAATGGGCTTAAAGCCACATAGTTGTAGGCATTGCTCCTAAACCACTATACTCCTGGCTAGTTTGATAACTAGACAATCTGGACTCTTTTCAAGTGGTGTTGTGTGTGTGTTGTTTGTCAGCAACTGCACACACTGGAGAAGGACCTGGTATCTGCCTGTGACCTGCTAGGGGTTGGGGCTGAGTACGCCAGGGTGGTCGGATCTGAGTACACCAGGTATGACCGTTTGCAAATAATCATTAACTGCTTTTACATTCTCCTTTTATTTATTTAACACACGTTGTAGCTTAAGATAGAGGATAGATGGACTTCATTGATTCTGAAGGAAATTTAGGAAAGCCGATTGTGTAACTGAAATTACACTCGTATCTTGTACTCTTCTGTAATCAAGATCTAAGCAGCTTTTGTCATACAGGTATGTGCTCTGCACAGTGAAATTCTTGTTTCGCTCGCTCCTGATGCTGCAAAATAGAAAAAGAATAGCACATTAATGAGCATATAAAAGCTAAATATTTACCATAGCTAAAAAACTGTTAAAGTTAAGAAATAAGATAAAACTAGTTATAAAATACAAATATTTGTATTTTATACATAAAAGATTATGCAGTGTTAAGTGGCTGGTCTGTCCAGCATAAATTGTATATGAGAATTGTACATACATACTTAATAATATACATATTTCTTTCCAAGTTATATCCATCGCATAAAAATGAGCTCTTAAAAAGCCATCAGGACATTTTTGTTTTAATTTTTTGCTAAACGCATGTAAAAAAAAAAGAAGTTTCTAGGCCCTGGCAGTCAGTTTGTCTGCTTGAAGCTGTGCCTCTTTCTTTGGGGTACACTTTGGTATGTCTGTATCAGTGTATCTCCTGTTTTCCAACTAGTAGATTTCCATGAGTCTTTGGACCTATGTGTGACAAAGGTCAAAATTTGCTTAAAATGTGGTGAGATGCTTATTGGGGGTTCAGCCTGATCAACACACCAACGTGCAGTTTGAATGAGTTTATGCATTTAGTAAATTGAATAAAAAAAGGTTTGGTGCGGAAGCGTAACGGAAAAGGAATTATGCGTGCAATAAATTTGCACGGAAGGTCAGACAGAAGTATGAGGGTCATCAGTTTAATTCAGGACTTAATTTTGTAAGACCTATACATTTCTAGATTATTGCTATTATTACTGGTGGTCTAACTTCTAAAAACCATAGAGCGAGGTAATGAAACTGCTGGGGTTGACCTTTGGCACTGAAAATTGATTACATGATTCTATGTGATGGTGCGACATGGTGGTGCAGTGGTCAGCACTGTTGCCTCACACCTCTGGGACCCGGGTTTGAGTCACCGCCTGGGTTACATGTGTGTGGCGTTTGCATGTTCTCCCTGCGTCGTCGTGGGGTTTCCTCCAGGTACTCCGGTTTCCCCCCACAGTCCAAAGACATGCTGAGGCTAATTGGAGTTAAT
>JAABNX020000049.1:12924225-12939027 GCA_015163995.2 Mormyrus lacerda
TCAAAATAACTAAACACGCAGCCATTAATGTCTAAACCGCTGGCAACAAAAGTGAGTACAACCCTAAGTGGAAATGCCCAAATTGTGCCCAATTAGCCATTTTCCCTCCCTGGTGTCATGTGATTCATTAGTGTTACAAGGTCTCAGGTGTGTTAAACGTGGTGTTATCGCTCTCACACTCTCATACTGGTCACTGGAAGTTCAACATGGCAAAAAATCGTTGGACAGGTTCCACTCAGAACAGGCCTCACCGTGGTTGACCAAAGAAGCTGAGTGCACGTCTTCGGCTCTAGTGAACTCCATGCCCAAGGGAGTTAAGGCAGTGCTGGAAAATAATAGCAGCCACACAAATTATTGACACTTTGGGCACAATTTGGACATTTTCATTTAGGGTTGTACTCACTTTTGTTGCCAGCGGTTTAGACATTAATGGCTGCGTGTTTAGTTATTTTGAGGGGACAGAAAATTTACACTGTTATACAAGCTGTACACTGGCTTCTTTACATTGTATCAAAGTGTCATATCTTCAGGTTTGTCCCGTGAAAAGATATAATAAAATATTTACAAAAATGTGAGGGGTGTACTCACTTTTGTGAGATACTGTAAGTGAAGCATAACAGCACAGCTCCACAGCCCCACTGCAGCGTGGTGCCAGTGTGGTGCCAGTGTGATGAAGCCTAAGCAACCTCACTGCAGCGTGGTGCCAGTGTGATGAAGCCTAAGCGACCCCACTGCAGTGTGGTCTCAGTATAATGAGGCCTAAGCGACCTCACTGCAGCGTGGTGCCGGTGTGATGAAGCCTAAGCGACCTCAACTGCAGCATGGTCTCAATATGATGAAGCCTAAGCGACCTCAACTGCAGCGTGGTCTCAATATGATGAAGCCTAAGCGACCTCACTGCAGCGTGGTCTCAGTATAATGAAGCCTAAGCGACCCCACTGCAGCATGGTGCCGGTGTGATGAAGCCTAAGCGACCTCACTGCAGCATGGTCTCAGTATAATGAGGCCTAAGCGACCTCACTGCAGCGTGGTGCGGGTGTGATGGGCTGTAATAAGTCATGTGTTGCAGGCGGCTGCAGATCGAGGAGCTGGAGGCCAGGATAGCTCTCCTGCCACTACTGCAGGCCGAACACGACAGGAGGTGAGGCTGTAGCCTTATGTTCACGCATCACTGTGTTATGGCTTCGCCTGTCCCTCAGCCAAATGATCATGTTTATTATATGCAGAAGACTCTAGTAGCAAGGGAATCAGGATCAGTTTTATTGGAAAGTACATGTTAGGGCTGCCAACAGTGAAATGACAATGATGTCACGCATTTTGTATGAATATAATGGAATACCTGTGTCCCACCCATACAGAAGTACTTCCTTCCCCTAAGAGGTCAGGGTGGAAAGATATTGTTTGAAATACTTTTGCGTTCCCTCACAATGGTAATAATGACTGTATTGTGTCCATTTAAAGCACGAAACATAGAATTAATGGGCTAATAAGTATAAGCCTAAACGATACAGACATGTCCGGTTAAATGTGCTTTAAGCATTAAACTACAGGGGACAATGTGCACCATGTAACTTTCATATATGTGTGTTCATATGTGTTTATTAATAACTGCATTTGCTGCCGGTGACTGTAAACAAGACAGCTGGGCTGTTGCCGGTGAACTGCGCACACAAACACTGATTTTCCAGCTGGGAAACTGAACATGAAGCTCATTTAACCGAGGTGTCAGAGTTAAGGTTTAAAGCCGAACCCGTTTCTCACCTCCCTGCAATTCTCGCTCGACGACGTATGTGGGGAAATACGGATCTATACTGACGTGCTCCAGGAAGCGGGTTCGAGTTTAAACCATAACTCCAACACCGCAGTAAAATTAGCTTTATATGCAGTTTTCTAATTGTAATATATCTCAGTTTGTGATATATCTCAGTGTTTGTGTGTATGTTCAGTAGGCCGGCTGTCTTGCGTACAGTGCCTGGCGGTGAATGGATCCAGTGCAATCATTAATAAATATGTACAAAAACACACGATATGCAAGTTACATGCGCAAATTATTCCCAGGGTGGGCTCCGGTCTGCCCCACGACCCCAGTTGGGATTAAGCGGTTTCAGAAAATGGATGGATGGATGCAAGTTACTTTTTGTGCATTGTCTCTCATAGTTTAACACTTAAGGCACCATTTAAAGGACATGTCTGTATTATTTAGGGTTATCCTTGCTGTCACATTGGAGCTAAGAACAAAAGTATAGTGAGATCATAAAAATATTTCAAACTATTTTAGTTAAATATATTTTCCCACCCTGACCATGTAGTTGGCAAACAACAAAATTGCAGCAAATGTTGTTTTCTGCGTACAGGCTGGGTTAATTATAATTCGAATACGAATTTTTAACATAATGTTCGAACAGATGTTCCAATATCAGTTAAAAAATGACAGCCCTAGTACATATTCTAAAATAATCTTAAAGTATGCTTATGTTTATAGAACTTTGAGTGGGGTCGATTACTTGTGATCTATATCACCATTGTGAAGGCTTAAGATAAGCAGCACTTTCAATTTAATTTCGTACGCTCTGCTGTTTTGTAACTCAGGAGCCAAGACGGTTGTGTACTTGGAGTGTTGTGTGAAAGCTACATCAGTGCCTCAAGCAGAACGTCACACAAAGTCAGCATGAGATGTTTTACCCCGAAAGCCGGACCGATGACTCCAGAGCAGCATTGAATGCATCTAGTGAGGAAGGATGGGATAGAGAATATATCAAAACGTTTCTTGTGCTGATGCTGGAACTTTTTAATGGGCTGTTCAGAATTGTTTTTAAGGGAAATCTTTACTGTTTTTGAAAAGTAGTATCCCAACTTAGATAGCGAAACATTTGAATAGTGATGTCTAGGGCTCCACGATATAAAAAATTCATTGCGATATTTGAATTTTTTTAGATTTATATTGAGATAGTTATAATGCAAAAATGTACCCGAAAATATCCTGCAGTCAAGCAGTCAAGCAGGAGACAGACTCAGATGTTGCTTTTGCTCAACATCGTCTCCATGGAATCCAAAATATTTTCATGCAGCGGGAGAAGATTGCCTGTCGGTGACCAGTTTTCGTTCATTTTTATTTTCCACGCTCATTTTCCTTACATTTCTCAAGACACGCCCCACTATGAGTGAGCTAAGGTGTAAATGACCGTGAGAATGTTCATGCAGAGCTCATGCAGAAGCAGAGGCGGTAAAGTGCACATTGATACAGCGCTTGCTATGTTTCGTTTCCTGTGACATTTAAAAAGTTTCAGCGTAACTTCTTGCCTTAACCCAGCTGACAGTTGCGGTCCTCACCGTGTGACAATTGCATGCGCATAGCATACGATGTTGAGATTAATATCACGCATTGCACTGCTGTAGTTTTTATCATTATTGAATTATGAATCTACCCAAGGCTCCAGTCACGGTTCAGAACTTTTTGTGGGCTGTTCGGTGACTGCATTCTCTAAGAGATGCTTTCAGTGTTAATGAGATGTTTCTCATCTTGAGTGTTTGTACGTGTTTGTCCACAGGACGCTACGGATGCTACGCGAAAACCTAGAAGAGGAGGTCAGAATCATGAAGGATGTCCCTGGCTGGAAGGTAAATCTTTCTTTGCTTCACAAACCTGTGGATTTTCCCCGAGTTGATGTAAAGTAGATATCCCCACACTGACTGATTTGCTATGACGGATCTAGGCAAGCAAGAACTTTTTAGTTTTCTCAGTGTTTGGACTTGGATGTTATGTAAGAGAACAAGCTCAAAAAGGCCTCTCTTTCCATCCTACAGCTGTACTGTCGGGTAGGTTTATGTCTGGGTTTGGAAGTACATCGTGCAAGTTTGGGTTACCTTCCCACCGGCCCCCAGTCCCGGTCTGACCCTTGGTCTTTATCCGCACAGGTGGGTGAGAATGTGTTCCACACAGAACGCTGGGTGCAGCCGGTCTCCGATGAACTCTTCAACCTTAGGCCGAAGGAAGAGCTCCAGCGCAAGAAGTTTGGGTTCCAGTGGTACGTGTAGGACCCGCCCAAGCTCCGCCCCTGCCCCGCCCAAGCCCCCCCTCCCCCGCCCAAGCTCCGCCCCAGTCTTCCATCAAAACATGTCTTTGAATACCGGAGGACAGGAGTTTGGCAACTTGTCTTGTAAATGTCAATAATTAAATATTTTTTTTCTCTACGTCACAATGATTTCTGCCTGATTTGTTTTCTGTGTTTGAGAGGGAGAAGATAAACTGAATGAGCTGGACAAGTTAAGGGTTCTACAATTTTCAGCTTCATGGATGTTATAATCAGACGTTCAGGTACAGAAAGTTCTACAAGGGGGTGGGGCCCAGGCAGCTCGCAGAGTGAAATGTCATTGGCCGCCTGGTTTGATCAATGGTGACGTTTAACATTATTCTCTCCAGTTGTTGCTCACTGTCATTCATGTGGGTTGCTGTCTCTGGGCTTGAAGTGGCTTTTGTATGGTGAGCACATGATTTTTGAACGCGCAGAAGCCTGTTCAGTGTGTTCTGAAGGTCATTAGTGATCTGTAGCGATGGCGCAGCGACATGGACTGTAAACTCCAAATGTATCACGACTGACCTACCAGCGCATGTTAATGTCCAGGCCGCACCGCCCCGAATTACCACCAGATGGCGTTATGAGTCAGCGCTGTTTATTCCTCATTTTAAACTACCGTATGACAGCTGAACCCAGGATGTTGCATTATGATTAAAAGAGCAGTAAGTTTTATGAGCATTAAGCAGGCAATTTCCCTTTTTCTACTAAACCATCTGCTCTTGGATTGAGGCTCAGACCACACGTGGTACTCGAGCATCTATTCTGCAAATCAACACAGCTACGTTTCAAAAATAAGCCAGAATTCAGCTTGATGGCTCGTGGCGCGAGATTCCCAGTACACTCACTGGATCATACCACATACACCCCATTCCTGCTTGTGTGTCTTTGTGAAACAGGTAGTGGATGATGTGGTGGGTCGGGCTCTGGTTCCGGGACAGTGTCCTGCTGTTATGTTAGCTGTTGTGCAGAGCTTGTGTCCTCAGAACTGACTGCACACGATTGAGTGAGGGAGCCCTCACTCCTTTGTTTTTGACCGTTTGAGGTGCTCCCTCACACTTATGGTCAGAATTAAGTCACTTGAACCTGCTGGTGTGTTGCTGGTATCACCAATAATGTCCTCAGCCTTCCTACTGAAGTGTCTGGGGGATGTGAATCTGGTTTGCTGGTTCCCCATAAGTTGTTTAATTGCCTCCTTTCTACTGGTATGTTTCTTAACTGCGCCTTGTCCCCTCTATTTACCGCCTGCAAGGCCGTGTCACAACATTTGTTCTCCACAGCTGGCTCAGCCAATCGACTCCTTGCACAGGGTCTTCTCGCTTCCTATTGGCTGGGGCAGCGGATATAAGCAAACCGGGAGCCGCTCTTTCCAAGCAAACCGGCAGACGGCGGGACAGGAGAGAGAGACGGAGAGAGAGAGAGGTTGGCTTTGTGTGGGAGTGAGTTTAGCATAAGAGTCAGCCGGCTGAGAGCCTGTTGAATCTTCTCGCCAGCTGTCCTCCCACAAACTAGAGAGTATCTTGGCAGCCTGAAAGCCTTCGCAGAGCAGAAGAATGAACCAGGGCAGTGCTGACCCAGAGCCGGAGTTCAAGGAGCCACTTCGATACCTCAGGTATGGAGGACGGGGGGTTTCTGAGGGTGAATGAGAGACATGGGAAATCTCACAGTTTTCAAGTTCACCGTTTTAGTTTGTTGACCGATGTTCGACAAGAGATTCCTGTTCGGTGTCACAGGGATGGAGATGAACCCGCTTTTCTGTGGCCTCACTTCAGACAGACTGCATACATTGAACGATGCTGGTGAAAAAATCTAGCACTTATGTGCGAACCTGGAAGAAACAGAGCTATCAGTCTTCTCCAGTGTATGGGGGTCATGTCTGGTTTACATGGGCAGAGAGTCTGAAGGACACAGTTAGGGAGAAAACAATTCAAAAATCACAAGGGTGTTTGTGTGTGTGTGTGTGTGTGTGTGTGTGTGTGGACATGATGACATGATAAAAACCTGTTATTTTGATGTGATGGGGACCATTTATCCTGTCCCAATAAAAATAAGCTCAATTTTATACTGGTGACTATAAGGAAAAAAAACTAAAAATGCCAAAAAAAAACTTAAGGGAGTCAGTTTTGGATTTTGGTTTTTCTCTTGAATGGATGGTCCCCACAAAGATATGAATACAGGTGTGTGTGTGTGTTTTTTAGACAGAGAAAGAGAGAGAAAGTCTTTATCTTGCTCCTAGTGTCTTTTTTTTGGTCAAGCTGTGGTCAAACTTGAATTAGAGGCTGGCAGTCCCCTGTTTTAATGCGTCATGGCAACCGTGGGCACCAGGGGTGGGGGGGTTGGGGGGTAGGGCTGGCGAAAAAGCCAATGGACCAGCCTGGGGGGTGGCTGAGCATAGCTGTGGACTGCGGAGATGGGGCCCTCTGCAAATCTGCCCCGCTGAGCAGATACTGCACTTAATGTGTAAATCAAATCAGAAGGTGCCAGAACACAGAGGGGTAACTGGGTGGGCGAAGGTCCCGGAAGGTGTATAAAACACAGATGATAACATGCTTTATCTGTGCAACAGGTGCCAGAACACAGTCGGTCAAAAACAGGCCTGGAATACGTTCCGGCGGGATCCAGCACAAATAAAGCACTGCTCTTGTACTCTCACCTGTGCTGCTGGTGAATTCAGAATTTGAATTTGGAGCTATTCAGTTAGCTGCAACCAGAGTGGGACTTTAGTCAGGATTCTGACACTTGTCATGTGTGATGTCAGCAGAGGACCAGCTATCATGCCGTGTAACAAGAGAGTAAAGGATTGTATGCAAGAAACACGCACGAGTCTCAGAGTCAAGATTTTTGTTTTTTTTTTTTAACCAAGGACATCCTGACCTCTGCTGTACATTGTAGCCCCACGTTTGGTACAGTTCGCTAGGTGGGTGACACCCATTGGTTCCAGCATTTCGTGCTTGTTTAGTTCGGCAATCCCTGGAGTGTGAACAGCACAGACAGTGTTTGGATTCGGAGCCGCAGGGCCTTAACGAGCCGAGCCAGACCGCCCGTCTTTGCGGAGCAGGCAGGAATCCAGCAGAGCAACCTCAGTTCACAGCCATGCCTGTCGTGCAGCTATTGGAGGGGATGACATTAATAAACGCCAGGCCCCTTTGACATGTGTGTGCCCCTTTAAAATCCACATACGCGCTCTGGCAACCGCATTAACAAGAAACGAATGTTTCTCCCTCATGCCGAATCCTTGTCTTCTCCTGTTCTGTCTTTTCATCAGGGGGGGTTGGAGAGCCATAGATTGTCTGGCAGGTTTAGAGGCCCAGAACTTCACAGGGACCTTGAAATCCTAAAATTATGCGCAAACCTGGGCGGGGGCCCAAACTGACATTTTGTCAGGGGTCCCAGATTTGCTAGATATATCTCTGCTTGTTGTTTTACTTTTACTTGTTTTTCTTTCATACCATTTACCAAGAGGGTGTCCCAGAGCCTTTCATTCTGAGTCTGTATCTCACCCTCAGAGGACGTGCTGTGCATGAGCCAATGGCAGGAAATTAGGTTTTACCTGTTTTGTCTATCATAGACAATTGAACACAGAAGCTGCGTTTAGCATAAACACACAAAATACAGTTTTTATCCGTTAGAAGACTTTCCTGTTCTGAAGTGTGTTTTATTTTTCTGTCGCAGCCTGAACTTCTTGTTTTCTGTTGATGCTAAATTAGCATAAAAGTAAAATTATTAGGCTGCAATATGGTCAATTCTATAATAAATCTGCAATATCCTCCTCTCTTTCCTATGATAAAAACTGTAGTCAGCCCCAGGGTGCAGGCGATTCCAGTTTATTAAGTTTGATATAATTAAATTGCATATGACTTGTGTTAAGTCATATCAGTGTGTAGTAATTATTTTTTCTAAATATATTCACTGTTTCTACAAATTTATCTTCATCGAGCCTCTTTTTGATCATAGATGATCATGCTACATTTATCCGGTTGCCAAAATTTACTGAAGGCCCTTCAAAAATGTCTCTGCACTGATCTAGATTTATGACCAGTTGGGTTCTTTCAACTTGCACCCTCTTGGGAGAGAAGCCTACAGTCACTAACTGGTCCAGGCAATTGCATGAAAATCCCAAATTAATACCAATCATACTAAATTTGGCTGAAGTTCCGGGGGACGCAGTGGCCCCTGTGGGTGACATGGCCGCCTCCCATATCCACAGTCAGCGTGGCTGAATCCCACTTCTGACCTGTGGCGTTAGGTTAGGGTTAGGTTAGGGTTAGGTTCTCCTCTGTACTGGTTTCTCTAGGAATCCTACTTTCTTTCTGCAGATGGACCGGCGTCTCTGAACTGCTGACATTGTCTGCCCAGTGATATATTGGTGCCCCATGCATTCTGGGATAGGCTCCCAGCTCTCTGTACCCCTCTGCTGGATGGTGTATGTTGCCATAAAACATGTGCAGGTGTTTCCTGCGATCGCAGCCCGAGGTCGGCTCATTACACAGACGGCTGCGGCGCTGTCACACTTCCCCACATGTTTAACCAGAAATCAGTCGGCTGCTATTTTCGCCGCGTTGCTCTGAGATGTTCCCGGGGAAGGCTTTCATGTCCAAATACCATGCAGTGCTAGCCCTCCCCCAGTTGACCCCCTCGCTCACGAGGTCACAGGGTGTGTCCTCCAATCGCTATGACAACAGAACACTCATGGATAGAGCACTGAGAGACAGAGTAGCAGAGTGGAGCTGCTGTTTGGGTAGTCATTATTATTTATGTGTTCAGCACATCCATCCATCCATCATTGATGGTTACCTTGACATGCTACATGGTTACCTTCAGCACTGTTACTCTCTCCCTTCCTCTCACTATGTGGGCACCAGCTAGTGTGCTTTGCTTTTATCCCTCTACTAGTCTTTGTTGGGGGCGGGGGGGGCTTGCTGTCAGCCACCTACTCTCTGCCCAGCAGTGCTACCAGTTTTGTCCCCAATCTGCTGCCGGTTGTTACAGATACTGTCAACAGGGACCGTAGATACAGGTTGCATTACTGTCATCTATAATCAGGCAAAATGGCAGCCTCCAGCAAACAGCCCCAGGCCTGTAATACTGGACTGCATTCAACGTTTCCCGTGTGGGGCTACACAATAGCTCAGTGGGTTACACTGACTGTGTATGGAGATTTTCTCCTTGTTCCCAGTATCTTCCTACCAGTTAGGGTTTCATTTTTTAACCACCCATAGTGTGAGAGCGTGGTCCAGGTGATGGACAGCAATCCCAGCTAGAATGTGCCCCGCTTCGTGCTTCGGCTCTCCTGGAATCGGTTTCTGGGTATAATGGAAGAATACTTCATATGCTAGCATCATTCCTCCAGCGGAGCTTTTGGAGGAAGTAGCAAGGAGAGCTGAACTCTTTTGATGGTAAGATACGTGTTTGCGGTAACACTGTAACACTGCACTTTGTCTCCTGAGTGAATGTACTGCAGTAAATGCACAGAATGGCCAATGGAGGGACGCTGCTGATTCCGGGCTGAAGCTTGGCTGATACCTCATACAAACTGGATGGGAGTTTGCCAAGCTGGCATATCGAAGACCAAGGAAATATGAAGAAGGCTGGCCGTCCCCTATAGCGCTAAGGAAATCTTTCAGAAAGCTTTATCTGAATCCATTGCCCCGCTGAGTGAAAATGAGATGCGCCCCCCGCATGTCATCGATACGAGCCACGGAATATGCTAAGGATATTCATTTCTCAGGAGTCTGCACATCAAATTAAATTAAAGTAATTTAATTTGTATACAACCTGCTCATTCCACGGTCAGCTTGGTCCTACAGGAGACCAGAGCGTGTGGGTGGAAGTTCTAGCCACAGATGTTTTATTGGCTGTGTGTTGGAGTCTTTCTTGTCCAGCCACACCTACTAGAAGGAGCATCATCTATGGTCCAGGCTGGGAAATTAGCTGGTTTGGATGCTCCAATACACTATGCGCTGCGTGTGACCAGTGATTCCTTTACAGCTCCTCAGCGAAAGGCGTGTCAGTCCCAGTGATCTGTTGGATCATCTACAGCAGGGATCCCCAAATCCGGTCAGAATCCAACACAGTTTGCCGATTCCTCTGCTCGAGCTCACATTAATCACACGCACAGCTATTTACCAGGTTCGAACAGGCATGTCTGCAAGCTGTTTTGAATTCTGGCCTCCTGGACAGAATTAGGGGAACCCTGGTCTACACCTGGTCTATGGCCCTGCAGTTGGTGCGGAGAAGTAGCTGATAAGTGTCACTGCTCATCCCCATAGGGGCTTCAGGAAATTGTATTAATGTCTGCGGGGAAATGTTTGAATTTCCCCCCCCCCCCCCCGCTTTGCTCTCCAGAACTCAGCACAGCCTCAGAGCAAACTTGGGTTTCACAGCAAAGGGCAGCTACCTGGGTGTTAAGGGTCCTCCTGAAGGCCCCCAGACATGTGACTGTTCTGCTGAGGTTGGGCTCAGACCAGCAACCTTCTGGTCACCAGCACACTCGCCCATAGGTGGTCTGTCTATCTATCTATCCATCTATCCATCTATTCATCCATCCATCCATCCGGAAAGATGAGGTAGACAGTAAAGCCGATCGCAGACTCTCATGAGCATTGATTCTGTGCTCACCTCAGCTCTTCAGATCGAACAACCTGTGATTGCAAACAGCTTCCGTTAGAGACCCAGCCATGGTGATTCGTGTGTGAGTTATGTTGTACCTTCTAAAGTCCATGACGATCTTCGTAATTGTATTGACTTTCAGCATGTGGGTCCTGCCACCTCTTTTCTGCATGAAGATTCATCAGACCAGTCTTTGGCTCAGGGAGCAGCACTGTGGACTCTCCATGCAGATGAGCAGAGGGGATCTTCAAAAAGGTTTCCATCGGTCCCTGAATTTGCCATGCCGGCTCGGCCAGAGCAATGGTGTTGAAGGCTAAGCTGAAGTTCAGCATTGTAGCATCCATGTTCCTCTTGGTGTTCTAGGCTGATGGAACCAGGGAGAACCCATTGTCCACTGACTAGTTTCTCTGGTACACTGTAGGACAGCACTATTCATATCACGGTCCTCAAGGGCCGAGCGCTGCTGTTTTTTCAGATTTCCTTTACCTGAGAGCCAGTTGTGAAGCTTCTGGCTAATTAGAGCCAGAAATTATTAAGCTACCGAGGAGACTTGAAAACAAGACCTGGATTTGGAATTGAAGGCCAGATTTGAATAGGGGGGCTGTAGGGGATCTAGTGAGTCTGGAATGATGCTGTTGATGTCTTCCATGATCAGACATGACACCTCTCATCCTTTCAGCAACATGATAACTGAAAATGAAATGCACCTTTATTTGCCATTTGTACGATTACTTTGGAATGTGTTTTTTTTTTCTTCACGTATCCAGTCTTGCTCTCTTTTTTACACACTCAGGAGATCAAAGCTTGCAATCAGGGCACAGGGTCAGCCATCTAGACGCTGTGCTCAGCATTTTTCAGGGGGTAAAGACCCTCGCACAAGAGCCCAACGAAGATATAGTGACTTTGCTGAGCACAAGATGCAAACCCAGGCCGAACCAAACACCATCAATATAATGAGATGTTTGCCCCATGAAGGACTTGAACTCTGGACCCTTAGACTAAAAGTCCGATACCCGATCGACGGAGCCATCCGGGCCCTTTGCGTAACAGTAGTATCCGTGATGTACAGTGGGAAAATGAACAGGAACAGAAAGATGGTGAAGATGTCAGTGTAAACAGGGGCCAGCTGTGCTGCTGATATCTTTGGAAGAGATCCCACTGGGACCAGCAGCTTTGCCTACTCTGACCTCGTGCAAAGTCCTCCCCACGTCCTGTTCAGACCGTCCCAATTCCCCTGCTTCTCTGGGAGCTTTAGCGTGATTTGGAACACACTCCGGTATATGCGGTCAGTGAGACCAGTGGGGTGCAGACCACCCTGCAGGGGTGGTGGGGGGGCTTTCAGCTTCCGTTTCTATCCCAGATGAAGCGGGACAGCAATGTGATTGGATCTGACAGTAAATTTCATTGCTGGTGGTCTGGCTGTGATGGTAGAGATGGCCTCAGATTCAGATTCTCCTCCTCTGTAGCCTTTTCTACAAATACAGCATTACATTAACAATGCAATGGTTGTGAGTTCAAAACCCAGGGAAACTTGTGTAAATTGTAACCCTTCCCTCTACTGTAAGCTGCTTTGGATAAAAGCATCAGATAAATTTAGAAGTAATTCATAAATAAACAACTTATGCCACAAATAAAAGTCCTAAACACAGTTTCCTTCATCTAATTATCTTATGGTTTTGGGGACTTTGTTCAGACTTTAGAAAATGTGAAAGGAATAGTAATTGGTTTAATTGAAAATTGTGATTTATAGAAAACAATTGCTTACATCCAGTGGTGGAGATTTCGGGTCCAGAGAGTATAAATCCAGACCAGGATTTTGCTTCAACCAACCAATTGAGTTCTCTGTGACTGTGACTCTTTATACTCAACTGGTTGGTTGAAACAAAATCCTGGTCTGGATTTGTACTCTCTGGACCTGAAATCTCCACCTCTGCTTACATCTGTAATGTTCATGGGCAGATCTGGGTAAACATGGGAAATGAATGGATGACACTGTTGTAACGGGGCGGAATCCACAGTCACCACGTACAAAGCTTGAAGCACGACCCTGTCCCTCCTTCCTTCTTGGAAAAGTGTACTCCGTCCTCCGTGGGAACTACACCTTCCTGTCAAAACACTCTATCTTTTTGTTACGCGAACATCTGTGTTCTGACATTCAAGTACGACATTGTTCAATTCTTTACAGCTCTGAGCTATAAATCACGCTTCCTTAGGGTGTTCATTTTATTCTGTAGCAGTGCAATGAGCAAACGGTTTCCTTCATGGGGCTGATGTGGATCAGTGGGCTGGGCCTCTATTTGCGTGACAAGAAGGTACCGGGCTGAATCCTGTATCATCTTTTTGCTCATAAGCAAGGTCATTAATCCCTGAAAAATGCTCCAACGTTGTTGCATGACTGACTGACCCTATGTTCTGGCCCCGGGGTTTGATCTCCCCTATATCTGTGTTTGTCCTAATAAGGAGAGCAATGTAAAATAAGCAAAAAGCTGAACACATTTCTTCAAGTTTTATAGTCACGTGTTTTGAGGAACAGTGAAATTCTGGTGCCACCTCTGCAGGGGATGCAGAATAGTACAGGGAGGGAAGGAAGGAAGAGAATGAATGAATGAATTAAAGGAAAGGAAGGAAGGAAGAGAAAGAGAAAGAACGAGAATGAGAGGGAAAGAATGAAAGAAAGACAAAGAGGGAGAAAGAACGAGAGAAAGAAAAAGAATGAAAGACGGACAAACTAAGTAACGAACAAACTAACAAACGAACAGCTACACTGTCAAATTGGCAGATCCTGAAAAAAATGCTGGTCTACATTACATGACAGGCCTCCTGTATGGTGCGTATGGTGCTCTGCGTGACAGGCATCCTGTATGGTTGCGTAAGGTGTTCTGCGTGACAGGCCTCCTGTATGGCGCATAAGGTGCTCTGCGTGACAGGCCTCCTGTATGGTGCGCAAGGTGCTCTGCGTGACAGGCCTCCTGTATGGTGCGTAAGGTGCTCTGCGTGACAGGCCTCCTGTATGGTGCGCAAGGTGCTCTGTGTGACAGGTCTCCTGTATGGTGCGTAAGGTGCCCCTCGTGACAGGCCTCCTGTATGGTGTGCAAGGTGCTCTGCGTGACAGGCCTCCTGTATGGTGCGTAAGGTGCTCTGTGTGACAGGTCTCCTGTATGGTACGCAAAGTGCTCTGCGTGACAGGTCTCCTGTATGGTGCTTAAGGTGCTCTGCGAGACAGGCCTCCTGTATGGTGCGTAAGGTGCTCTGCGTGACAGGCCTCCTGTATGGTGTGCAAGGTGCTCTGCGAGACAGGGAATGAGGCAGGGATGGGATGTGATCCAGGAACTCCACTACGCAAAATAAAAAAGTCGTGATAAATACTAAATTGTTTACAGACTAAATTAGAGTACAGCTTTCCAACTGCATGTCTTCTCTCTGAAAGTAATAATATAGCTGCAGGCTGCTTCTCATCTGCAATGTGTGTGTAGGTGTCTGATTAATATTCAAGGATTCCAGTCAGGTCAGTAACCTCTTGCTGTTTATCCTTGGTACCAGAAAGGTTCAGAGGGGCCCTGACATGCACTGCTGTCAGCCTCCTAGTTGGACCAAACTCTCTCCAATGGATCTGATCAGATAAAGAGGAGCACCCCCCCCCCCCATATGTATGTTTATGCTTTTCAGCTGTTAAGGTCTGATTTGCGGGTCCCTTCAGTTCCTGTGCTTTACTGCAACTCCAAGGCAGACCTCTGCATGACCATGTGAGCATGTCCATATTTTACAAGAGAATGATGAGATAACTATAAAGGGAAAAAGGCTGGGGGGGAGGGGGGGGCGTGCTTCACCACTGAACCATCTGTGCTCTATGGCTTATCATTAATTGTTATTCCCTCATTCAATAACCCCAGACCTTCCTATAAAAATAATGTGAATTTAATTCCACCCAATGGCATAAAATATGTGGGGAGACACAATAATTGGGTAACCTTCATCCAATCAAATCCAGGTGAATGTGTGTCATATATAAGGGCCTTAAATGTAAAGACTGGGCCAGCCTCTGTCTCTCTCTCTGTCTGCCTACCTACCTGTTATCTATCTATCTATCTATCTATCTATCTATCTATCTATCTATCTATCT
>JAABNX020000049.1:12942245-12953401 GCA_015163995.2 Mormyrus lacerda
ACCTCCAGGGCTGGATCATCTGGACGGATTTGTGTTAGTATTGATTAAGCTGCATTCTTGGGTTCCGTCATAGGGGATGGAGAGGCGGCTCTGTCATGAGGGGTGACCTTTAGGCATTCTCCCTGCGGCGCCGCGTGGAGAGCCAGATGGCTTGGCCCACACAAACCCTGAAGGGCAATGCCTAGAGGGTGCCCTGAGGGCCACCAACAGAGGGGCTTACCCTCAAACACAACAAAAGACGTTACACAGTCACCCCCATTTAACCGCGACCTTTCTGTCCGCTATTCCAGCGCTATTACCGCAAAGGGCTATATAAAGCGCATATATTACGGAAGCCGCGGTACAAATCCGATTTATCGTTAACTGTCCTGTGGCTCTTACGGAAGAACCTTTATCTGCACAAAGAGAGCAATCCGACGCGTGTGTCCTTTTGGTCTAGAGAGAAACACCATTTCCACACTTGCGTATTATCAGGTTTTATTCGTAGCCATTATGGATGCATCTTATTCCATCTGTGTTCATTTCCATGGAGGTTCACGGCCAAATTGCTGGCAGGGTATCTGTAAGCTGAAATACACTAGTTAATTATCAGATGGGATGGATCATTTGTTGCTGGTATCTGTAACACATTCCCAAGCTACAAAAACTCTTTTTACGGCCTCTCGAGCCCCTAAATCAATAACCCCTCCCCCACGGTGCAAAGAACACTCATCCTGCTTCTCTTTTTTTAATGACTGGCCCCTCTGCAGCCGTCTTTGGACAGCCAAACCCAGAGCTCACGTTAACCCCTCGGGCGCTGACGGGGCGACGGACCGACGCCTGCTGCTGGGTGGCCAACAGGATGAGCAAATGCTGTTAATTTCCCAGACAGCCTGATGGTGGCGCCCTACATCACGGGATAGCCAATGACTTCTGTTGGTGACATGCATCGTTTAACATATTCTCACGAGTTTGAGCAAAGCCTAAGCTCCTCAGAGCTGCTCATCCCGCCTAAAAGTCCTATAATTAAGTACGAAGCATAATCATTTCTCGCAATCTATGATCTCGTAATTTGCACGTCTTCGGTAATTTGCTTATGAATTAAAATATTCATTTAGAGGCTGTAAACAAGCACAGCCTGGCAGATAACAAAGTCTGCTCTGATCAGAGGACAAAAGGCCCCTCTAATGCTTGGCCCGCTATTCTCACCCGCGGTCGGATTCTGAAATTATTATCATTTATGGCTTTCAGCAAAAGGCGAGAGGAGCATAATGGGTAACTGGAATGTGAGCCAATGGGCATCAGAGACTGCCACACATAACTTCTTTTTTAAGAATTATATTCAAAAATTAAAATTGATTACAAAATGTGTGCACATTTGTTTTTAATTACTGTTATTACTGCAGCATTAGAAGACAACTTAATGGACAAAGATGCCAGAAAAGCTAACAGAACCTTCATCTGTCCTCCCACCCGGTAGAGAAATTAGATGGTTTACAGGGAAAATATAGTTGCCATGGAGATCCATTTACTCAAACGATGACTAGAAGCTGCGGTGACTGGGACCCGCAGAATGGTCCGTTTCTTGCCGTCATAGGAACCATATGACAATTAATTAATTTGTCCGTCAAAATTAAAAGTACCTACAGTCATCCGGTTTGTTTAAAAAAAATGTTTGTGACGTATCGGTCACACTTTGGAAACTTACCCTAGCAGCATAAGTTGGTTCCTTGACATCTGTAAGCGCTGGATGTCCTACCCCACCACACCTGTCTCTACGTTGCTCTGGACAAACGTGTCCGGTAAATAATATCCGATGAGTCTGGCATGAGGTCATTGCTGTGATGAGACCTTTCGGTATAGAAGCAGCGTTTTAGCTTTCAACCATAAGCCAGGCATACAGGCAGCATTTATTCATTTACTGTGAAAAGAGTGCTGTGTGTGTTCCTCTCAACACTCCCCCCCCCCAAGCACTTATTGTATCATTCAACCAGGCAAAAATCAGCCACTGCTGTTATCAGGCATTGTGGGAGGATTTAGCCCTTCTGCTTTTCCATGACTAGCTAGAGCAATCATGGAACAGCATGTCAGTGCTTTTTCTCCTGCACTGTGTAGCACTAGCTGCTTCTCCCAAGGGCCCCTGCTCATGGGAGTTTTACTTACGCAAAAATGGTCCGAGGGCAGAACGAAAAATGATTGGATCAGAGAGATACCCAATTAGATTGTAGATTAGATTTTTGCTCCTGCCTCCTTTAGTTCCTTTAGGACCCACCTCCTCTGCAATCTGATTGGTCATCACTCTGAACCAATCATTTTTTGTTCTGCCATACATATTTGTGTAAGTAAAACTCCCACGTGCAGGGGCACTGCAATGCACCTTTTGTTTTAGGTGTAAGGTAGCTCAATAAACCTGCAGGACAGCAATGGCCCACAGACCACATACTGATATGATTGACCCTGCTTTCTGAATTACATGTTGCTTTGGATAAAAGCATCTTCTAAATAAATGAGTTGTATTGGCCATTGGACTTTACACCAGCAGCTCACTGTTTTCCTGAAGTTGGGGTTATATGCCCATTTCACATCCCACACTGCTGCAATGCTGCTATTGAGAGTCCAGCATGGCAGGTTACTGTACTCAACATCCTGTTAACCACCAGCCAACATCGTTCTGGGATTTGTTTTTATAAAACTGGCGTGTTTTACTCTCAGCAGAGTATTATTCTGCAGTTTTGGAAACTGCACAAATCTATTTCACCCCTCAGACAGGATTCAGACATCCACAAATTGCCTTTGGCATGTAGCTTTACGTTGCATTTCTGATGGATATTTGTACTTTTACTGGAACTACATTCCAGGAGAGGTGTTTCATCACTTTCTTTCCAGATAACAGAGAAACCTTTTCTTTTTTTTGCATTTTCTATTTTGACTTCCCCTGGAGTGTGAACTACGAAGACAATTGTGACCGTTTCTTTATCAAAGAAACTGCATCAAATAAAAATCTCACTGGGGGTGGGGGGGCGTTTGTCTCTCCCGCCAGCAAGCTGGAGGCGGCTGCCATCGAGACGGAGCTGCTGACTGACTACCGCTTTGGACAGCAGCAGCTGGTCGAGACTTGGGGTCACGCCTGCGCCGTCGCCATCGCCAAAGTAACGCCTGCCCCGTCCCACTGTCTCACTTTCGCAGTTTACTTACACCAGCGACATTATTAGCTATCAGTGTCCTGCTAACGCATAACGATGGTGTTATGTGTGTGTCCTTGTGGTCCCAGTAAGGCAGTAATTCATCCGTCTTCTGGAACAGCTTATCTAGTACCGGGTCAAAATTAGCCCAGTGCTTCTCCAAAAAAAAAATAAAAGACATCAGACAAGCTGGGATGTGATATCAGCCAATTGCAGGGCAAACAGATATCCGGCCAAGCTAGAGACACCATGTGACATGATGATGTTTCTTGGACTGATGGCGGAAACCGACATAAACAGGGCAAAAACCTGCGATGGCAACACACACAGTCAGCAGCGGGAGGCTGACCCCACAAGGCTACTCCCTGAAACACCACCACCTAGGAGAGCAATAAGCTCATGTAATAAAGCCACGACCAACAGACTTCTTAGTAGAGGCTGGACACTGGGATGGGAAGAGAGTCCAGACACCTTGTTTGTAGACTTTCCCTTATCTGTATATAAACCAGTCCCAGTTCAGCTTAACTAATATGTCAAGCTGCTTCTCTGGTGGCAAATTCAATCAATTTCATTCAGCTTCAGCTTCATCATTAACTCGAATTAAGCTTCAGTGGGTCATGGGACAGGGTTTTGTTCTTCTCGTGAAATATTTTTAACAGAGAAACATACCTTTTAAAAACAACAATAAATATTTAAATGTTTTACATGGGATTAGCGGTAAATTTGCTTTTCATGCTGCGTGTAGACTCACAGTATTAGAAGTGTTAGAACCTGGTCACATGTGACCTTCATACCAGAGCCTGTCTCTCTTTCGTTCGTTCCTTCCGTGTTCTGCAGGCATTCCCGTTGAGCTCTCTCAGTAAGAAACAGCCCACTGTCCTGGTGGTCTGTGGGCCGGAACAGAACGGAGCCGTTGGCCTGGTCTGCGCTCGTCACCTGCACATATTTGTGAGGAACATTTGGTTCTCCGGCAATGTTACATTAATTAAATTACACCCAAGATCTTTGAACCCAAACCTGTTAAGTTCAAGTCCTTTTTGGGGCCTGCATTGTTAAAACATAAGTCGACAGCTGATATACAAATTAATGACATCACAATGAATATCAATGGTGCTGAAGCTTTGGGTGTTCCTATTGATGGCCAGGGGTATGAACCCACGATCTTCTACCCAAAGCGCTCTTCACACCCCCTGCATCAAGACTTCACCGTGCAGTGTGAGAAGATGGACATCCCCTTCCTATCCTACCTTCCCACAGAGGTGAGAGAGAAGAGGGAGGGTGAGAGAGGAAGAGAGAGAGAGAACCTGTTTCCACCAACACGGAACCAGTGCTCGGCTGGTTTTCGCTTGGTGCATTTTGAGAACCAGCCTGCGATTCCACCAGTTTCAAAAAAAGTTACATAGGTGAAAGTGAGAGCAAAGTATAGGTCCATATGAATTCTGTTTTTTTTTTTTTTTCAGAATTTTTTTGTAAAACTGGCAAATCAAAAAAATAGTCTTCAAGGAGACAAAAGTCACATTGACTTTTTTTGTTGTCAGCACCTGGGATATTAGACAAAGCTGTATTGGTTATGGATTGAATTTTCTAGGTCTGCGAAAGGTTCGATAGTCCTACTTTTGCTGGTGTTCCAAATTCAGGTACCAGTTTTTTCATGGTACCGTTTTTTCTGGACCAGGGTTAGTTCTTTTGCAATGGAAAGACACAGAACCAGTCCCGGATTGGGAAAAGCCCGACACATATACGAGTTGGTGGAAACTGGGTGAGAGAGAGAGAGAGACAGAGACAGAGACACTCCTGCCCCTGCAGAGCTTCCACAGGGATGATTGGCAGGGGGCCACGCCCCATTAGTGTGACACCTACCGCTTAATCAGCCTGATTAAGAGAAAAGGACTGTAGATAGACACTACAGTTAATTGCTGTAGAGGCATCAGGTGATGTAATGGCTGGATAAGAGGACCTGGGAGTTTAAGGCATATTGCTAAAACTGTTAGAATAAAGTAAAAATGAAAGTGTTCTCTTGGTGGTCAGGTGCAGCTCATCAATGATGCCTACAACCTGGTCATTGATGCCATCTTGGGACCAGAAACAGATCTTTCTGCTGAGAAGGAGCCCTTTGGCAGCATCTTGCTGACCCTTAAGCAGGTCAAGATACCCATGGCCAGTGTTGACATACCCTCAGGTAGTGAGGTTCACTATCTATCAATCACTGTGTTTATTCCGTTCTCAGTTCTCAGTCTTCAAGTTTATCTGTTGAATGTTCTCCTTACGAACACAAACGTATACATGCAAATGGACGTGTGCACACATGCATACTGTTCGCAGGATGTAGAGGAGCTGAGAATGATGCTGTCTTTATGCGTCAGGGTGGGACGTGGAGGAAGGCAGTGCTGACGGCCTCAGACCAGAGGTCCTTATTTCACTCACAGCACCCAAGAAGTGCGCTGCTGCCTTCGCTGGGAGACACTTCCTGGCTGGACGCTTTCTGCCCTACGACATCCAGAAGAAGTATGAGCTCAACCTGCCCCAGTATCCCGGCACAGACTGCCTCACACAGCTGTAGCACGCACCCCACACGCTTCCATTTTACTGGTTTGTATTCTACAGATCAGCATTTCCTCATCCGGTCCGCGGGGACCCACAGACAATCCACATTTTTGCTCCCTCAAGGAGAAAATATGTGAACTTGAGTTTGGAGGGAGCAAAAACATGGACCGGCTGTGAATCCCCGAAGACCGGATTGGGAAACACTGCTGTAGATTGTTCCTGTACTATTTCTGAATCTGGAAGCTATATTGAGTTTGCTTTTTAATAAAACATTAATTATACTTAGAAGCTGGTTTGAATGAACTGTACAAAGCTTTGCACACATCAAAAGTAAAATTTTCTTTTTTGCAGCTTGGAGGTCAAAATCTTTACTTCAAAGTAGTTTGAATGTTATGCACACATACTGAAAATGTTTAGATAAACTGTAATTTAATCATGTTACAAATGTACAAATTTCACCCAAATCGCCGTTTTTTTTTTTTACAGAAATGTATCATTGCCTGACTATTATGTAACACTTTATTTGGTACTGAAAAGGCTGTAGGGATTATAATTTAATAAAAAAATTGGCAATCATATAGTGCAGCTTGGTGGCTCAAAGGTCTTACACAACAATTCATGAAACAATTGTGATAACATCTATGAAATATCATACAGCACATGTTTTCCGTTGATACAATAACTACAACAACAACAACTGTTCTCTGATTAGAGACGTTCAATTTAACAACTATCATTTAACAACGTTTAACACCAAGTGGTTGGAGGAAGGAAGCATCGTTATGAAATACCGCCACCTAGTGGATAAATAATATCTCGATTGTCACGGCACCGATTAACCCTACTAAATTATGACGACAAATTATAATTCTTGAACGATCAGACTTCATCAGGATTTTGGTTCTGTGGTATTATTTCAAAAATGCGTATGCCATGTCGTTTATGTTTACTTCATAATTGTGTTGATTCAGTCACAGATATTAACATCATTAGGTAACAGCGTCGCCTACAGTGTTCTCTTTGTTTACCGTATTATATTTGCTAACGTTCTGTTCACGTTACATGTGCCCAAAGATTTTCTTAATTATGCACTGATTTTAAAGGATTAATGTGAAAGTCAAATGTCTTAATAATCGTTTTTACCTTTTAAATTATTGTAATTTTAAAAGCATGCTTTTCGTATGACAATGCCTTTATGAAACAAAAATATATGACAATATAATGCAATATACATTTCCATATATGGAAAACTAGTACTTGTTTTTTTTTCTCCAATATCCTGCAATATATGCATGGACCATATATGGCTATATATTGATACATAAGAAAAATATATTAAAATGAAGACAAGAAACTGCACTACATTTTCACGTGTAATAGAATTGAAAATTAATTTAACTTAATCTCTATGATTATGTATTTTACCCTGGCAAAGAAAATATATTTCCCTATATATTAAGTGTCAATATATTAAATTAGTTAGTGTTCTGATTTACTGTTTAATCGAAAAGAAGTAATAAAGTTAAAATTCCTCTTGGCTACACTAATACTGATTAATAAGTAATTTAAAAAAATATATTTTAAATATACTGAAAATATACAGAATAATAAATTGTATTATACAATAATCAATATATTAAATTGTTTAAAATACTCTTCATGACGACAAAATATGGTAAATAATGTGACTGCGTTGGTCTGCGTTATACATTGATGGTGATTAACAATCAATCGTGTGTCTTTGCTTATTAAATCAAGGTCCGGAACACGTGAATTAAACTAGAAATGAAGGACACTGTGTTATCCTATTTAATTTTAAGCGCATACCAATATTTTTACAATTTATTTAGCTAATTCAAACTTGAAGGGTAGTTGGCCATCTAAAATTTTGATGATCGTTATTCCCGTGCCGGGCTGAGACTGGCTAGTACTTGTTTGTGGGAAACCTTTCCGGCTTTGTGGTGCAATCACGACCCACTTGTCCTTAAATTGTGCGAAAAGGGTCCTGGTGACGCATTTAAGGCGCCAAACCTGACAAAAGGCGCGAGAAAATCGCGAGAAGGAATGAATGTACGTGAGAGACGAGCTATTATTGTGCGCGAGAGAATGAGTTCCACCGAGAGATGTTGAAAGTGCGCGAGAGAGGTTGAGCTTTAAGGAACGCCATAATACTCAAAATAAATAAATATATATATTAATAAATAAATATTTCAGTGTGTCCTGTTATTTTAAATTGCCATTTCCGGAGGGTGGGACTGCACTGTTCATCTGCCAGGGGGATCTCGAGAAATTTCGCTGTGTGACGGGTGCGGCAACGCGCTGCATCTGCGCATGCTCCCCAACCTGACCTCATTGTCTGCGTATAATCACTCGTACGCACCATTCCCTCACACACGCACATCTACGGGCAATTAGGTAATTCCAATTTTCCTCAGCATGTTTTTGCATTGTGGGGAGGGGGAACTGGACTACCCGGAGAAAACCCCCACGACGACAGCATGCATACTCAACACACATGGAACCCTGGCGAAGACTCGAACCCCAGAGATGTGAGGCGACAGTGCTAACCACTGCGCCACCGTGCTGCCACCGAACTAAAACAGCGCATAGAAAGTTAATGTCATTTGTACTTCTTAACTAAGATATGAAACAATTAAGAAAAAAAAACGTACAACCATTGTTTTCGAAAACGTAAGAAAAGTATAAGACACAGGAAGACTTTATGCACTCTTGGAGGTTCCCTATGTCACAATACAAAGTGTACATATATGCATCAAAATAAAGGCAACGTATCGCGAGTTCAGTGTAAACTAATATATGATATCAGAAATAAAGGTCAATTGCTGCAAAATAATACACAACGTTTGTTCGCCGACCCAAATAAATCAGAGAGCAGAACAAACAGAATAGAACACAAACGCTGCGGTGCCACGACCAAAGTTCTCGTACAGGGTATAATAACGGCGGTCAGTAAACAGGCAGGTCAAGCGAGTAGTGTCTGTTCTATCGTGATGATAAACATTCATATCGTCATCAGTTTGAGTATAAAACAATTTAATCACCATAACCAGAGGAACTCAAAACCACATTATACTGCCAAAAGTATAGGGACACATGAACTTTAATGGCATCTTATTCTTAATACATAGGATGTAATATAGAGCTGACCCACCTTTTGCAGCTATAACAGCTTCAGCTCTTCTAGGAATGCTGTCCCAAAGGTTTACAGGTGTGTTTATGGGAATTTTAACCGTCCAGGAGAACATTTGTGAGGTCAGGTACTGATATTGGTTGAGAAGGCCTCGCTCAGGGCTCTGTGCAGGGCAGTCAAGATCCTCTACACCAGACTCGCTCCATGACCTTAGGGACCTTGCTTAGTGGACTGGTGGGCAGTCATGTTGGAACAGGAAGTGATCAAATTGTTCCCACAATGTTGGGACCATAAAATTGTCTAAAAACAACCCCACACCATAATTCAACCTCCACCAAACTTTACATTTCACACAATACAGTCAGGCAAGTACCGTTCTCCATCAAACCCAGACTCATCCATTGGATTACGACAGACAAACAAGCGTGATCCGTCACTCCAGAGAACCCATCTCCACTGCTCTAGAATCCAGTGGCAGTGAGCTTTACACCACTGCATCCAACACTTTGCACTGCACTTAGCGATGAAAGGCTTGGATGCAGCTGCTCGGCCTTGGACACCGATTCCACGAAGTTCTGTACACACCATTCTTGAGCTAATCTGGCCCCACGAAGCTCAGATGTCGTTAACTACTAACAGCTGGTGACTTTTACACACTGCACCTCAGCATGTGCTGTCCCCGCTCTGTGAGTTCACATGGCCTACAGTACCACTTCATGTCAGAGTTGCCGTTGTTCCAAACTGCTTCCACTTTGTTATACCGCTAAACAGTTGACTGTGGAATATTTAGTGAGGAAATTTCACAAATTAACTTATTGCACAGGTGGCATCCTGTCACGGTACCATGCTTGAATTCACTGAGCGTCACCATTCTTTCACAAATGTTTATAGGAGCAGTCTGCATGCCTAGGTGCATGACTTTATACACCTGTGGCTATGGAAATGAACTGAATGATTTGGAGGGGTCTCAATACTTTTGGCAATAGAGTATATTATGGTTTCTATATATTAATTTTAGAATATTGCGATAGATATGGACACTGTAAAAACATTGACAGCAGTTGAAGACATACAGCACAACTCTGGTGGTACCTGGCACAAAAAATTGTCAACATTTTCTAGTTTTAGGCCCTTTAAGTTAATTTTATATGACTTATTAAAATGAGATGTGCTTGCACTCCCATTTCATTCATGCCCTATTACATGCGCCGAAACAGTTTAAAGGGAATTTGAAATGGGGTTTGGGGGGATATAACATTTTACATACAACTTTTGCCCCCTTGTTCTGGACCTCTAACTCGTGTTTAAAGCCCAAATTGCTGAGGCCAACGAATGGCTGACAAAAAGACATTTGACCATTCTTAAATGCCATTGCTCATCTATGGAAAAATCTGAAAATTGCAATGCGGAGACGCCACCCTTCAAACCTGAGGCAGATTTAAGTTTCTTCAGGAAGAGTGGGCCAGACTACCTGTGGACAGACAGATACCTCACGGTAAAGAATACTAGTCGGCAGTGATTGCTGCAAAAGATGGTGCCAAAAATGTGTCTGCCATTATCATTTAAAATAAAAACAAAAGTTTGACGTATTAAATATGGAATAAACCATAATGGACACCATTAGTTTCAAGAGATGTGCAAGGGTACCAAGAAATCTGTTCACATCTATTTTATCTATGCCCTCCACAAATCAGTGAATAAAAATCATATGTAAATGCGCACAGAATTTACCTTGTCACACACACACACAAATGTGGCAAACATACTCGTCATTCGTACTCCATATGAAAAACGGCAAACGCTGTATTCTGCAATATACAGTATTTATTAAAAGCCAAATGCAAATGCTGTTGACAAATGTCTCGGTCTCATGAATAGAGAAAAGCTCTTCATCAGTAAAAGAAAATGCAGTCAATTTCTGTGCAATACTTGCCTACAAACATTGCAGATCTCTGACTGCTGTGTCACACATTAAGACACAGCGCTGCAACATTCCCACCTGCAGTGATGGGCATGCATTTCATAGTAACCCTGACACTTAGCTTCAATGGAAACTCTTTCTACTAAACCGTCAGTCTATGGTCACATTTTACTGCAGGACTTCGGCTTTCTGTCAACTCCCGAAGTGCCTATGTAGACGTAGAGAGGATCCATACACAGCACCTGAAAGAAACGCATCAGCCACAAAATCACCACTTGATAAACACTGGCCAGTAGCATTACTTTTCTGTAATAAACTGATTTAAACAGCGTTCAGTGGGGATTAGACATATTACATCTGTGTGATTCAAGTTTACAGC
>JAABNX020000049.1:12953501-12974977 GCA_015163995.2 Mormyrus lacerda
TAAAATCAGCTGGTAGGTAGATCAGGATCTATTTCGAATAGATGCCTTAATCAGTAACAAAAAACAAAACACATTTTGTATAGCAACACCTAGACATTTCACTAGGCTAAGATCCTTACCTGCTTTATGGACCTTAAATCTCAGAAATTAGCATGGTGCAGTCTCATCTCTTGAATGGCTGATCCACTGCGGCGTTGTCACTGGCTTCACCCTGAACAATAGAAATTACAAACAATGAACTTGGACTCTCGGCTGCGGTGGATTAACACCAAAAAATAAAATAAAAAAATCCTTATTATACTTTACACCTACAAGCATGCATTAAGTTCTAAGTTACACAACATTCAAAAATTGATTACCCCATGTGGGGGGAAAAAAAATAAAACCCTAAAAACACACTTAACACTCATCCCAAAGACAATGGTTTAAATTAGCTTCTCCAGCACAAAATTTCAATAGCAAAATGATCTATCGCTATATCTGGAAAAAACAAGGAGCAAAACACCAAGGCTACATCACAAGGCAATGAAGACATAGCCTTTCCAAAAAGTTACTCCTGTGAATTGCTTTAAAATGGGAGATGGGGAGGGGGAAAAAAAACCAAAAAAAAAACCACATTCTAATATTTTGAAAGACTAACAAAAAAAAGAAACTGATCAAAATGCATGGAAGGCAAATTCTTCGTTTTGCGAATCAGGGGCCTGCTGTGCCGCAGGCCTAAGGTGAGACTTAAATCCTTCAGCGTCACATTGCCCTAGTGGCACCCCCAGATGATGACATTTGGTGGAGGAACAGGGAACACTTTCCAAGGAAAGTGAGGTAGACAACTCATCATGCAGATCTTTATATATATATAAAAAAAAAACCAGGTCAGTAAGGCGGCAGGCCTTGAAAGTGACAGCCGCATGACGTCTCAGAGGTGGTGGGGGGGGGCCTCATGAACATTTACATGTTTCACATTAAGAAAAGGATGTAAACAGGAGAGCAAAAAGGAGTTACCTCACAACAAAGGCCTATCTCCACATATGAACTAGCCAAGAGAGCAGCTTTCGCACCAGAGGAGTCACATGTTGGTAGGCGCAACACTTCATTCTCCAAGGACTTTGTCGATTTGTCCCCAGAATTGTAGCAGAGAACACTTGGACGCAATGAGGCATTATGAACAGGACCAAGGCAAATCTAGCTAATGCTGGCACTGAATTAAACCGTTTAAAAGAATTTAGCTGAGCAAGAGATACTACACTCTCAAAACTATACCTTGAGTGTTAGGAGAGCAGGTTTACTCAAATGCTTCTGATTTACCAAGTTAACCACAACGTACAGCACACATACACTGAACCCTAACATTGGATTTATTGGAACTCTTCCTCTTGTCTAACCTCACATTTAAAATTTAATCTAGATCTAAAAAAGCTTCGGCCTGGCACATGAGCATTCTTTGAGGCACAAGAAAATCAGAGCATTTTCAACGAATCGTTTAATAGGCTTCATGAAGCCGGAATTTTACAAAAAGGAACTTTCTTCAATGTGGTTGATACACAGAACAAAAGAGCACAATTCTTTTCCCAGTTGGAACAGCACTGGTTAACATTTTTCTGAAGTTTGAATATTTGAGTTCAGAGTCCATGACAGCAGAGCACATAAAGGAAAAAAAAACCAAACAAAAAAAAAATGGCCAATGTTGCAAAAGAGCAGGATACCTCTAGCAAACAGCAGCTTGCTGACACCAACACCTCATGAGCAGCTGGCCAAGTCCTGGGTTTCAGCCTCACCAGTCTGAAAGGAATTCACTTTTTGGATATGAAATATCTACAGATTAAATAGACTATAGATCAAGACCTTTAGATACAGATCATGACCTTGAACTGGAATACTGGTACTCTCACACTGCGATGAGAACCAGGGGCACAAATCACAGCTTGGCGAGCTTCTATTGAGATTTTGCTCAGTGAAGAAAAATCTGAACCAAAGCATCTAGACGTGCTTTTAGAGCTGAGGCTACTTGGAGGGAAAAAAAAGCCAGAAGCCGTTAGGCTGGACTAGGTCAGGATACGTTTAAAATTCATGTAAATAAACAGTGAAGTAGGTCATAACCCCATAGCCCAAATGGTCATAACAGATTGGCCGTCCCAGACTACTTTGAGCATTGCCCTAAAAAGGTACACAAGGCTCCTTGGAGCATCACATCTTTTAATCAATCCCAAATGATATGCTACAAAAGGAATTGCTGGCACTTCAGTTGGGATATAAATCCTCAGTGAAGCATCAACCACTACTACACCACAAACAAAGCTTTTTTTTTTTTTTTAAAAGGAAAAGATGCTCGTTTCATCACAGAATAAGGACTACAATCATGTCACACAGAACACAAAAATAAAAAAAAAAAAATCTTCGAAGAGTGCATCTTTTTATATACAGCCAGCGAAGAGAGGATCTTGAATCGTGAAGAATTTTTACTCGTGAGTAGCTGAGGACAAGAAGTAGGCACAGATGTAAAGGCACTGATCACACGGACAATCCCTCCACTCTCCACGATCATTCCCAGAACAGTTCCAATACATTAAGTTAAATGATTTCCCCTGAACGCCAAATCTCAGAGTTGCCTTTTGTTTTGTTTTTTTTTTTTTTTATAGCCTTCTGGTCGCAACGACTGGAAATCCACATTTCGCTTCCTGAGATTACGGGACGGGGCCCACGATAGAGAAAGCACAATTTCTTTGGATCAAATGCCTGGTTGTCAAAGCTCTCGAATTTTTGGTCACCCCGACAGCTGAGACTTAAATGCAAGTAGGCAGTAAGAATCTGGATTTCCATAGTTCAGGTGACAAGATACGATTACAGCAGGTGTAAAGAGGACCAGGGATTTATCATCAATGCCAAGGCCTTCAATTGGGTTGACTGGTTCATTCTAAGATTTCTACAGGAGCCTAGAACAGTTAGTGCAAAAACTTCCACGTCATACATACCGTAGCTGTCGTAACTGTCCCTGTAAGACCCACCAGAGCGATCTCCGTATCCAGACTGGCCCCTTCAGAATGATACAAAACAAAATATGACACTCCATAATTCCACACGCAAAAATATTACCAGTCACTAAAAGCAGTACAGGATTCTCACCTGTTATCTCTGTTGTAATAGCCTCCACCACCTCCAGAAGAATAGCCACCCCCACTCCGGTTGGAATAGCCACCTCCGTAGCTCCTGTCTCCACCACCATACGCTCGGTCTCCTCCATAGCTCCTGTCTCCATAGCCTCTATCTCCACCACCATAACCGCCACCTTTGAAAGGAAACCACTCACATTCATCAAAACTGCTAAAGGCACCGGAATCAATTGGTGCGTGCAAATGAAAATGTGTAACAAGGAGGGCACGACTAAAAGCAAATGGGGGACACCATTTTGCAAATCGCCTGCCCTTACCTCGCGAGTAACCACGCCCACCTCTTCCCCTGCCCCCACGAAAAAATCCACCTCCACGGCCTCCAGAGGCCCCGCCTCTGTATCCACCTCCAGAGCGACCACCACCCTTGCCGGCTTCATCCACGCGGATCGTCCTTCCGTCGACAGACTGGAGGAGGGGTGAAGGGAATGGAGAGGAATGTCAGTTTGCAATCAGACAGCACCCACCCAACAACGAAAAAAAAAGGAGAAAAAAAAAAACTCACCTTTCCATTCATCCCCTCCATTGCATCCTTCGCATCTTCGGGGTTTTCAAACGTCACGAAGCCAAATCCTCGAGACCGCTGTGTCTCTCGGTCCCTGATCACATCGACTGCAGAAACCGTACCGTCGGTTATTCGGGTGTTTTTTTTAAACGATGCACGGCTGATATGATCGCACATTTTACGCATGCATACATTCACTCTGTCATACCAGGCATGCAACGACGCACGTGGAACTGGAAGCACACTCACTTTTAGTAATGGTGCCATACTTGGAGAAAGCTTCCTCCAAAGACTCCTCGTTGGTGTCAAAACTGAGCCCGCCGACAAACAGCTTCCCTTCGTCAGACATGTTGGATATCCTGGATGGGGGAATAAACTAGGTTCGTCGCCATTCATTCGAAACGCGCCTAATACGCATGAAAGGAACTAAAATGGCGGCAGTAATCCATCTGCGCCATGGCCGGCCCCTAGCCCCTCCCCCCGCCTTTTGTTCGAACCGCAGCAGCCATTTTTAAGCGCCCCACATCTGCGGGACTGAATCAGCTCCGCGTTAACGCCGCGCCACGTTCCTCTCACATGGCCGTCGGCTTTTAGGGCCCCGAACAAACGTTTTTTCGCAGCTATAACTCTGGGACCCAGCTTAACCCCATTCCCGAGAAGAACTCGCCATTATATGTCGAAATGCCGATAGCGGCCAACAAGCCCGCTGTTCGAACGCCAGGCAGCCTCGGGCGCCGCAGCCATTTTAACTCTGAAATCTGCGCCATTCGGAGACTCCGTCTCAACAAAAGAAGCAAACGTTTTCCAAAGCTTGGCTCGTGATAGCGACTTATTGTCAACGAATACAACGCCAACAACAATAGCACGGCGAATTATTAAAAACGATAAGCCCGTAGTAGTATACATTAATCAGGCGCCTTTCGGGTCTCAGAATACGGTACACCGCTCTCGTTTTTTTAACGAAACACACTGAACTACATACATTCTCCTCAATTTCTACCTCAATACTCACAGCAGTTAAATCAAATATAGCATTTTTGCCCGATAAAAGGTTTAATATTTTTTTTCTCGAGACTAAAGTAATCTCTTCTTAGTGTTATTCATTAGTATACAGCAGAACATATCTGGGAAATGAACAAAAAGCTACCTTTCTTTCCAGGGGTAACAGCGAGCCTCTTCCTCCTGCACGACGACTGCTCTGTAACAAAATGGACTCGCCTGTACAGGACATATACTGGCGCGAGCTCATGAATATTTTTAGAGAGGGAGTGACAAGTCGAGCTGTCATCCAATGATATTCCCTACATATTGCATATTTACATATTACAATAATACCTTCTTAAATATTTAAGTGTAAGGCACTCCCCTTTACGTCATTTTGACCATCGCTTCCTGCGTATCGTATGGGTTTACCCGATAACTAAAAACGCATCCATTTACTCTTATCCTTTATGACTGCTAATGCGCCAGTTTTATTAATCATATATGCACATATACATAAATATACCTCAGAGTTATTTAAGATGCGATTGCTTTACGCGTGGACTGCAGGCCTGGTGCAGTCGAAAGAGCCCACGTGCTTCAGGCAGAAACTCTAATGGCGGCTTTGCTTTCCTTTAAAAGCAAACAAAGCATTCTTGTTTCAGGCGTATTTCCTTTAGTACTTACATATTTCCAGTTCTTTCGCGATTCTATATTGTACAAAAGTGGTTCGGAGTTGGGTAAATTGGTCATGCAATATGTGCGTTGAGTCCTCCAATTCACCAAACATTTTCGTAAACGACAACATTCGATCATAGGCATTAAAATAGACGCGAGCTTCCAATGGAGATTTTTAACAAAACAATGCTTTATTAATTACAATTGCATTTACAGAAAAATTAGGAGTTAAAAAAACGTCCTTAATACTATAAAAATGGTACATTACCACAGTGTGTAGTGTTCCGATGATATTTTTAAAGTAGTTACGCGCAATACATAAAACAACAAGAATCGGGGTATGGTGTAAAAGGAATTTACCATACGAATGAAAATCTACACTATACGGGCAAAAGAGTAACAGTACTTGACGGGCAAATAATATAGTAGTATGCCATTCAGGGTTTTCAACTGTGATCACCTGGCTGGCATGAAATTTTCAACAAGAGACAAGTCTGCACACGCATCTACACGTATGAGTTTTATTTCCTTGTAAACAGCTTGTACTGTTTGCAAACTACCCCAGTGCGAAGAGATTATGAAATGGAAACATCTGGGAGCAAGTTATATAGTGGCGGCCACACAAACTCACAGAAAGGGGACCTGATAAACTGACATCCATCCCGAATGGCAGCAAATCCCACCAGCAGTGTTATAACAAAAAGGCTATTATAGCAAGTAAGAGTTAGTCAAAGTTATATTAATGCCCTTTGATTCAGAGTGAAATGGTGGACAGGCTGATGTGCTGATACTTTTATCCATATAGTGTCATAATAGCTTTGTCACACATTTATTCAAAATTTTATTCAGTTAAATGAACATGAGTGCAATTTAAGCAAAGATATTCAGCCTCTGGACTGAGTTGCTCAGAAAAGTACAAAACAACAGCATAGAAGAGAGTTTAATACTCCAAACCGCTTTTCCTTTTGGGTCGCGGGGAATCCGGAGCCAATCCCAGAAGCTACGGGCACAAGGCGGGAAACAACCTAGGATGGGGTACCAACCAATCACAGGGCACACTCACACACCATCCACTTACACATGCACACCTATGGGCAATTTAGTGGGACACAACTTATTTATTAAATTATAAAGGTCTGTTTATTGGGGGGGTTGAAACCAAGTAAAATTGGGGAAGTAGATGTTAATGAAATCTGTTGAAGTTTGTAAAATAATCACAACATTATAAACATCTAGCCTAGATGGTTTGATTTATTTTTATTATTTTTATGCTTAAAATTATTTTATTTTTGTGCTTAAAATAAATCGTTTCTGCAAGAATTTTCTAGCAATGAGCTAGCTTTCAGAAATGACTGTCTTTGGGATAGGGCTGTGGAACTGGACTTTGCTGCCAGTCCTGTCTGACAAGTCATCAAGTTCTTCAGCAGTTCCTGTTAGACTGTGGCTTTAAGACTCTGCTAGTACTCAAGGCAGCATTCCCGACAGCCGCCATGAGCCATGTGTGCATGAAGCCTTTCTCAGCTCAATAATCTTCCCCCAAAACCATGTTCTCATGTGAGAGGCGCAAACCACACACACGACTGCCACGTCTAGGAAACAGATGCTGTCTAGCACTCCCACTTGGCAAACGTAATATTGATTGTGAATTCTTGGGTTCATTTGACAATATCAGGAATCGGCTGAGTATGTGAAGAAAACGGTAGTGGTCAGAAAATTGGCCTCATGCTTCGCAAATTAAACTAAATAGCTTCTGTGAATGTTCAGAATTATAACTACAACTATAATCTGCTAAGCAGCTATAACCAATAAAATATACATGCATATATATTTAATACAAACGGCGCATATCAGAGGTTCTCAAAGTGTGCAAGTTAATCTGGACACAGCACCTTATGAATGAGTATGGTTAACATAAAAAGGCTTAATGTGGATTGAGGTACAAAAATACAGCAAAGAACCACAAACTTCCCACAAATAAAACTTTATTTTGTTTTATGTTATAATTCCCCACCCGATGACAGAGAGTCATAACAATCAGCGAGTGTTAAACCAGTCTTCACGTTAACCTCCCACTATTGTTATATATTGATGTCTACATTGACTGTTGCTGTTAGTTCATTAATGTTCATGAAATGCTATTTTGCTATAGAAAATTGTTCCGGACCTCTGACTTTGAACTTTTGTAGGGCTAAAAGAATGACTCCTGGTCTTAGAGGAATGTCTTATGAGGAGAGGTTAGCTGAGCTGAATCTGTTCAGCCTCAAGCAAAGGAGACTAAGGGGGGACATGATCCAGGTCTATAAGATTCTAACAGGTCTGGATGCTGTTCAGCCAAATGGCCATTTCAATATTAGTTTAAATACTAGAACTCGTGGCCATAAGTGGAAATTAGCGGGAGAACGTTATAAAACAAATTTGAGGAAGCACTTCTTTACACAGCGTGTAGTTAGAGTTTGGAATCTAGAGGATAGTCTTCCTGCTAGTGTTGCATAAGCTAAAAGCCTGGGTTCCTTTAAATCAGAGATAGATAAGATTTTAACAACTCTGAGCTATTAGTTAAGTTCTCTCCAAATGAACTTGATGGGCCGAATGGCCTCCTCTTGTTTGCAAATTTCTTATGTTCTTATTGGACTCTTGATCAAAAAGTTTGAAAACGTCCCAGTGTATATGATTCATCTGTAGTGGACCATTTCAGTTCAATTCATTCTGTATTCACTATACTCAAATGTACAGTGACACAAAGAAGCCCTATGTGGGTTTCTGGTACCAATGCAAACAGTGCAAGCCAAGGGCTCCACCTAGTGCACGATAGTATAGTACATACATGAAGCATACCCATTTATTTTTTATTTCTTTAGCAAACGCTTTTAACCAAAGTGATTGCAGTTAAGGGCAGGAGCTCAAGGGACCAAGAGTGAAATCCCTCTGCGGGCCACCGAATTTGAACCAGCAGGCCTCCCCTTATAAGTACTAACTTCCTGCATCCTTACTCACAAATAAATTGTGCTGGTGAGACCATAATGCAATTGCATATATGGTTAAATCTGAACGCACAAAAGGAAAAAAACAGTAAGAGAACACAACACAAGTCAGTGATTATTTTTCTGAACGTGTATATAATAATGTGTCGTAATTAAACGATACACAGAAATACACAGGAAATTAACCCTGGCGCCATCTTCTGGCGTTTTAGGTTTACAACAGTAGACATACCTATATTTGCAATCCTATTGCGTAATAATTAAGGAATACGGGCTTTGATCTTACACCCACTGATTAGGCGTTTATAATAACTGCCTGGCAGATGGTTTTCTATTTCCGAATTATAACTCTTATGCATAATGACGTGTAACATGCAGTAGCCCGAACTAGCTATCGAAATATAATATCCGGAGTCTGTTATAGTTTTAATACGGATTAAATGTAAAAACAAAAAAAAAAAAAAATTTTTTTTTTCTATTTTCTTGGTCAAACATTTGTGTTTTGTTAAAATGATTTTCACCAAGTGCATACAAGGTGATAAGACATATTTTATTCTAAATTTTAAATATAGTGGATGCCGATTAGTCTGTGAAAGACACTGCATGTCGTGAACTAGGGCTATCGACAACCACAGTTTGCTTAAACTGCCTATGGTTGGTGGACCACCGAAAAGTTAAATATAAGCCTGCTTCTCGGCCGAGGCAGACCTACGGATGCCCTCCCACGCATGTGCTCTGCGGCTTCCTGTTCATTAGCTCCGCTTTCCACCCGGCCGCTGCTGTTCACACGGCCTGCGCATCTCCTCTAGTTTGATGCCCTTTCTCGTAAACCTTTCTGGGGTAAAGGATTACACAGCTACCGTTACTCAAAATAAAACTGCGCATGCTACCACGCTTACATAATTTGAAAACTATGCACGTAAAAAAATTCAGATCGGATCACGGTGTACCGATCCTGATTGCCCAAGAGTTATTTATGTTTTTACCAAAGAAGATTAATCTGTTTCAGATGCAAAGGGTATCTTTAAATCTGGTCATTTGTATGCACAAATGATTTTAATATATGTTAATATATTATTATTTACTTTGTATTTATAGTTTATGGTTAAGATTATTTATAGTTTATGGTTAAATGATATATACAGTGAGACCAAGTACTGAATAAACGGCTGTGGAAGATAAATGAATAGTGTAATATACACAAAGCAAATCGACGCTTCTGCATCTGGGTACTTTCATGTCACGTGGGTAATTTCGCTGTCGTTTTAAAAGAGTGCGCTGCCTAAAAACACCAGCAGGGGACAGTGTTACTTCATTGTTCGGTCTACAAGCTGCAGCTAATTGCATGTTCTTGGACGTCGTCTTTAGACCTGTTCCAGCCGCTAATGGAGAAGGTATAACATCTGCCAGTGTGGAATATATTTAGAAATTAATCACTAGGTTTTCTTAATTAATTTTATTTGATGAGTTGATTCGAATTAATTATGCAGATATCTCACATACTAATTGTAACATGATATAGGGTTATAGATAAGTTCATTTTGCTACAGTAGGTAAGAATAGGGATGTGTATTGTGAAGACACCAATCATCCCAGAAGTGCTTCATCTTACTCTTGACAATGGTATTTAATTTAAGTCTTCAGCTAAGACAACAGAGAAATATATTAGGTTGAATCAATCGTCTGGTTATTAATTGTCTGAGGGTCATGACAATTAATATTTTTTATTAGATTTGGCAGAATATTTTTATTTTAAAATACTAAATTACCTTTTGATTCAGTTTTCTTTTAATAAAAAACAGCAAGCCCTGGGAGAGCGCAAGACTGTGGTCGGTAACCTCAGAACAACAGGAATGGAGATATCTGTACATCTACCAACCACTTGTGCCAAGCAGAGTTATGCCGACATTGGGTGCACGAAAGGGCTAGACACTGATCGAGATGCCAGTCCATTGTGTGGCACAGGCGTGCACACAGTTCAGGAAATGCAGAGCTGCTGGTCTGTGCCTTTAGCATGTAGGACGACACCCATGTGACAGGGGGAGAGCATGTAAACTGGAGGCAAGCGGCGTGGAGGAGGAATCCAGCCTGACCCTGAAGGTGTGAGGCGGTGATGCTGCCTACTGAGCCCCATGCCGCGCTGGGATCGCGACGGTTGTCGTGAAGCGGTAAAGTACGGCAGGCACACACGACCGTTACGAAGTTGTTGACATGGTGACTGTGGGGGTGAGGCGCTGGTAAATATGTATGTCTGCTTGTGCGTGTTGCGGAGGTGGATGCAGCAGGAACCGCGCAGTACATGTTCTGTGGGATATGGAGAAAGTGCGTTTCGTGACAGCTGGCCCCGCTGCCCCGGTCATCTGTGCTTGTTTGCTTTTCGGGAATAAATGCAAATTGAATTCTGAGAGGAAACCGGCAGTCTGAGTTTGGGATGAGTATTTTTTGTTATTTAAATTAATGTAATTTATTGAAACCTCCTGATGTAAAGTACAATAATGATGAAATCAAATGAAAATGTTTTGCAAGAAATATTGATTTTTATTAATCTTTACTTTTCTTTCAGTGCGGCACCATGTTTAGTATATATATGGGGCATATTTAATATAAACTGATGGTTCCTTGCTATCTTTCTTATGCATTTTCATGCCTAAATCCTGGACCTGTGACTTTGTAAAGGATAGGCTTAGGGTTAGCTTTCAGCGATGTCTAATACACTGACCACAAAGCGATTCATATGCTCAGGTCACTGTGTTTATTATGATTGTTTCTCTACCAAATGTTACCTTTTTGTTTACTATCCTGCCACCTCCCAAATACCACCTCAGTATGTGCAGGACCCAGGGTAAATTTTGAGCCATGTCACCTTCCTGACCTCTTTAAAAGTTTCTCTCCTGCTCATGATGGTCCGTGACTAAACATCTCAGGTTGCGTTTTGTTCGAAGTGACTTTCATCAGGTACATACAAATTTGAAAGATACCGCTCAAGGTCAGCAAGGGGACACGGACGCGCAAACCTAGTCCAGGCCGTCTTTCACTTTTTATGTACTAATTAAAGATGAAAGAAATCACAAGAGGATGAAACACGGTCGCGGCTTGTTCTCATTATAGAGGAATGGAACATGTAAGTGGATTTTAAAAAACAGGAGTGACTGCTGGAAGCTATTGAAAGGGTTGCGTGGAACATGGAGCGCGGGGGTGTTGAGCTCGGTGCTGGTGCTATGGCTGACTAGCTACCTTCCAAGAACAGACTCATCAGTTCTTGCAGACATAAGCCAGACTGAGGCCTCCCAGCCAGCTTGCTATCAGCAGACAGCTTCCCCAGAGCTACCTGCTGGGCCGGCTCCCCCCAAGGCAGGTCCGATGCTACCCGATCTCTCCTCTCCCCCCAAGGCAGACCCAATGCTGCCCGACTTCTTCTCTCCTCCTAAGGCAGGCCCGATGCTGGCCGACCTCTCCTCTCCCCCCAAGGCAGGCCTGATGCTGCCCGACCTCTCCTCTCCCCCTAGAGTTTTCATTTCCGCTGTCCTTCGTAAAGCTCCATCCTGCTCCCCTCTACCTTTAGCTACCTTTAGCAAATCTTTGAAGTGTCCCCCATAATCCTGATCATACCCCTATTTAGGAAGGCCTGGTTGTCATGGAAACCAGCCATTATTCTCCTCACGTATCTGTTCTCAGGCCTGAGGTCGATACAGTATAGAGAGACGGGGACAGCTTGAGGAGGTGGGAAGGTCTATATACTTCAGCCAAAACCAATGTTATTTCCACAATGCAACCTTGTATGAGCCATAATCACTGCGGTGATCACCATTTCAGCACACCACCTGTGCAGGGTCCCCCCTGAGGCAGGCATTTTGGTTTGTTCTGATCCCACCCACTGTCCACGACTGGCTGAGATAAATGTCATGCCGCGGGATTGGTCCGCAGGACTAATTAGGCAGTTCCACACTGCATGTTAAATTTTTTAAATTAATATACATATCTGTGTATTTCTGTTAATAGTAACATGTAATGTTTGCTGTGGAATGCTTGTGTTTTGTTAGCGTGTAACACTGAGTGCGGTATAAATTGCTGGCTTCCCTGTCTGTGCTGCTGCTAGGATTAAACCAACAGTGACTGTTAATAAAGAGTGAAACTTCCATTTTAAAAGAGCTGACATCTCCTTTATTAAAATGACTCATGCACTCGCCACACGGTGTCTGTTTACGCTCTGTGTGTGGGTCTTACTGTGTGAAAAGCATTACGTGCCCTCTAGGGTTGTGGTGACACCGAATGAACACGGTGGCGAGGTTGTTTTAAACATGCGGCAGATCGTTCCCGCTGACTTGCTTGATTTTGTTTTGCCATTTGAAGTATACAGCCGCCTTTACGGTCTCGACACAGTCACCATCCTGCTAGTTTGTTTTTTGCTAGATTTTTGGTTTAGTAACTGGTTGTAGCTGGTTGGGGGTGGGGCGTGACTGTGGTTTTGGCCTATGTGCCTGAGATTAGAAGGTCGCTGGTTCAAATCCTCAAATCAGCAGGCTTGCTGGCTGGCCATTGATAATCGGCTGACTCTGCATTCAAGCTTCACCCTCACTTGTGTGTATATGTTTTAAAAAGGAGCGCAAACTTGTATTTGAGAACGCTAAAGAGTGCCTGTATTCATATTTGTGCAAATGGCAAATATACCCACCTTTCAAATCACAATTTCAGGGCTTTCCTGGCACATTGGTGTCTCGCTGTGCAGGTGTCTGCCAGAGCAGGTCCTGACATGTCACATTCGCGTGGATTTCATTTTTCAGCCTTTGCTGTTGCTGCCATTTCTGCAGCATAACGTGCACAGACTCATGACTACAGCACGACGCACTTATATTTAATTATCCCTGCTAATGCCCAGTGACTTAATGTGATCATTAGTAATTAAAATTCAGAACACATTAAGCATGTAAATGCATTCACAGGACATGCTGCTTAATTATAAATCACTATTTAATTTATGTTATTGATCCCCTCTTGCTTGACTGGTGCCCCGTCTTGGGTTACTCCCTGCCTTGCACCTGTTGCTCTTAGGATGGGCTCCTGTCACCCTGCAACCCTACATAGGACAAGTGGGTATAGAAAATTTACTGATAAATCGATTTTCTCTTCCATTCATTTCAAGGAGCCTTTAGTTGTCCCAATATCCAGTATCCTGGGACTTATTATAAGTGTTGAGATTTTTAGCTATTTTCTTCCCTCTGACAAAATGCCTTCTGTGATGGACTTTGGCGCTATAGCAGCATTACGGATCAGATGTGAATATCCTCTCGCCGTTCCTCCTCGCTGGGCCCCTGCGTCTGCTCTGTCGACTGTGTGGGCCGGCAGAGTCACTGCCAGGAGCTCGGGGGAAACGCCGGCGAGAGCAGAGCCCCCCCGGCACCCGCCCACCCATCCACGGCTCTCGGGGGTGAGAGAGAGCGATCCCACCTGCTATCGCAAGGCTCCTGGAACCACCACTGCATTTCACTAATACTATTATTATCTAATATGATGATTAATCTCAATACGTGAGAAGTGTCACTCCAGACGGGTCTCTTGTGTGATTCCCCAATGGCGGAATGAGCTGCTGGACCACATCCGGCCATCAGATTCCTTTTCCACCTTAAATAAATGCCTCAAGGGCCGTCTGCTCCACTAGTTCCTCTACTAGCTTGATGCCTCTTTACTTTTCTTCAGTGTTCTTATGTTGCAGTTCTGGTCCTTGACCTTATTAGGTTCTTGTTAGAAGTTGCTGCGTACCTCGTGCACCAGTACTGCGCACACTTGACCTGGGCGTTCATTAGAAGCTCAGCCTAGCCGCACTAGTCGACTCCTTGACAGCGTGAAAGTTTGAGACGTGCGGTTTGCCTCCAAAACATCAAAAGTGCCTAATAAGTATGTAAATGTGAAAGTGAATTAATCGCGTATCACTTGACTTTCTGCAGTGTCTTGGGCTAATTTCATTTTTTAATGTCCACTTACACATGTTCTGGATATAGTTCTGCTTCCTTCAGCCGGAAGGTAAAATGGCATGGATCTATATTCCCGAATCAGGCAGGAGAAGGTGAAGTACAGCAGCCCCTGGATTTTCCTGGGGTCTCTCTGGACAGTGCCCACATGTTCCCCAGCTCTCATCCTTGGCTGCTTTCCTTCGCATGATTGATACTGATGCCCTCTCCCCGCAGGCAGACCTAGCACAGAGTCCGCATAACTTGATTTCTTTGGTTGGCGCGGTCATGTGACCTCGGGAAGCCATGACATCTAGTCCGAATGGGTTTTCAAAATGCATTACGGGTAATGTTTTTCCTATTGAGTGGGCTTTCTACGCTTACTGCTTGCGGTTAACTTTCTTAAAGGGCAACTGCATTACTTCATTTCATTCTTCATTTCCATCTTTCTAATCCTGCCCTGACAGCTCTCCTCATCCTTATTCCACGTCTCCCCATTAGCAGACTGATGCGACGATTAATTTAACAAACTCACGCAGTGCAGGAGCCGTCCACCACGTGCACATGTATAGTAACGGCGTGACTGTGCATGTGCACGTTTCTGCGCCCGTGTGCACGAGTGAAGCTCAGGTGGGCGTGTGGCGACCCAGACAGAGCCACATACATCTGCTGAGGGCCTGGAGTGCAGTGGCAAGATGGGGAAGTGCAGCCTGCCGGCCTTCCACCGCATCCTGTCCTGCCCGCCTACGCGACCCACCGACCAGTCAGACAGGAAGGTGCTGAAAACGAGAGCAATAGAGCGAGTGAAGCAGGGGATTGGCGTCATCAGAACATTCTGAAACAGTCAGACCGGCATGGACGGGGACTTGTTCTTTTGGTTTATTAGGCAATTGCATATGAAACTAGACTTTTAATTTACTAATAAGATGCTTTTATCCAAGGCATCATGATTGGGAAAGCAGGGTCAAGCAGCCCTGGAGCAACTGGAGGTTAAAGCCTTGGTCAAGGGCCAGACGTTGAAATTGCTTTGCCAGCCACAGGTTTTGCACCAATGGGCCTCTGATCCCAGGTGTCCAATCCTGCTGAGCCACACGGCGTGCAGATGAGTCATCAACTCTCAAAGCATAATGCTGCTCGAGTCTGACAAAGTACAGGTCAGCACTAGTACACGGTCAGCAAGACTCCTCAGTCACTCCTCTGCTGCGACTCCACCATGTGACCAACCATGTGACCAGTCATGTGACCAACCATATGCACGACCAGCACAACTCTCCCAAGGGTGACCAAAAGTCTGTAAATGTACAGTTTACATCTAAATTTTGTATATATCTCGCTTTTTCATAGATAGAGTGGATTTTTGAAAGGTTGTTAGTCCAACAGCCGTGACCAGGATAAGCAGAATATGCAATATTGATGGATGGATATTTAGTTAATGAGGGAGGATGCAGTACTGCTCAGCGACCAGCAGGAGGCTGGCTCTCTGCACAGAACCTAGGCCTGACTCCTTTAGACCAGTGCGTGGCAGCAGACCTAGAAGCAATTATCAAACCAGCTTAGGGATTCCAGCTTCCAGAGCCCAGCTGTGGTGGACAAATGCTGGATGGGACCTGGTGGTAAGTCGCAGCACCTCGTCGGACACAGTCGGGGCTCCTTTGAAACCCGGCACCCCTGATGAACCATCCACCCACTCACGGAATGCAGCTGGGGGGTGTGGGGTGGGGGGCGGCGGTGCATGGTGGGTTATCCGAGTGTAAGAGTAGGAGGAGGAAGTTACGAAACTACTTCACACCCGCTGAACTTCGGGAGTGGGGACCTTTTGTTTGTCTAAATCAACATGTGTCACAAGACCCTATTTGCCTCGCAAACCAAGACCCAACAAAGTCAGGTCGCTATACTCAGTCTTCGTCTGCAACTATTAAATAGAATCTTCCTTCGTTTCCCTTCACTCCTCAGAGTAAGCGATATTGCTGGGATAATTTAGAGTTCTGTGAGCCGCGATTTCTTGGTGGGGGACTCGCTTAAGTCCGCACGTGCCTCGAGGGGGGATGTGCGCGGTGAGACGTCCCGAAGAGGCCCTGGAGATGGAGCTGGGCAGAGGAACACGTGCCTCGCTGTTCCTGACTCAGGAACGACATGCCATGTACTCTATGAGTGAGATGTGAGTCACTGCTCTGTTCCAGCACATTAGCAGCTGGAATCCTGAGTATTGTGAGTATTACTCATATTTGTCATACTCGAATTCCGTAAAAGGTGCGTTTCTGACTGGCCACACCCAGTGCTGATTTGGGAGCCCCACGAATGTATGTATCATTTGAAATTCCAGCTGAGCTCTAGGCAAATTTCACACCAACATCAGGGAGGTTTAAACCCCCAACCCTGGAGGTGTGAGGCAACGGGGCTGCATACTGACCCATTATACCAGCCTCGTCAGTACTGGTTCTTGACACACGGTTTGACCACTGGTGTCCTCTGTCTGGGACAAAGAGAAATCAGTTGGCTGAATCGTACACCCCCTCGGAAGGGTGGCACCCTAGGCGGCCCCCTGCGTTGGCTAATGCGTTGACTTTTGCTCATGGAAACATTTTCAAGTCATAAACAGTACATGAGGCAACTTCATACACAGAAAATGTGGGCAAAATAGTCACAGGGGTCTATGGTGAACTTTGCACTGGAAAGAAACACTGAATGACAGGCATGGTGGGGGGGGTATGTGGGAACATGGCAGGGCTTGGTTTAAACATTACAAGCTTTAATTTTCCAGGGTGTAGGAGAAGCACGCAGGAGGCTGACTGCTGAGGTGACAATGATCAAAAAGGCGGTTGAATCTCTCTGAAGGTGTCATGCAGGTGACAATCTGGAAAAACGTGACCTTCTTCATATGGGTGGATTTTGGTAATCGATTCGCTCTCTCCTTCTTATCTTTCTGTAAGAACTTTGGAATGTACAACAGGAAGAAGGTGCGATTAATCATTATTTGTCTTTGCTGACAGAAATGGGAGCGTACACCGGAGCTTCATTCTTCATTCTTGTTATTATTTTTTTTTGTTGTTGCCTTTTAGTCCAAAAACGCTGAAGGTGCCTTCCTGAAGGAAACTGAAGCTGATTCCCAGCTCGAGGTTCTGCTTCGACTCCAAGGTCGTACTTCCCCAAAGAGGAACATTCTTTACTTTTTGATAGGGCTCATTTCCGAATGTTATTAAAGCCGCCCAGAGCCATACACTGGCCTTTTGAGTAGGTTAATGGTCGCCCACGGGTCGGTAAGTCTGCGGTTCCTCTGGTGTGCGTGACTATGGGCGTGGAGGAAGGTGGTGAGTCACTTGGGGGGGCCATCACCCTTAGTCACCAGCGGTTGCCCAGCCCAACCACAGCTAGGGAGCTGGGCTGGGGGAGAGGAGAGTCCTGTTAAGATGAGACGCGCAACCAAGTGTGGGACGTGGGCGTCGATCTGGGGCCCAAATCGCCAGCGGGGCAGAGACACACAGGGAAGGGGTGAATTTTCCGTCCCGGCGCCTGGCTCCGGGAGGTTACGCAAGGTCACGCTGTGCAGCCGGCGTGTTTTGCACGCGCGTGCCTGTTCGTGTGCGCTCATGTGACTGCGTGGGTGTGTGAGTGTGTGGGCGGGTGTGACTGTGCATTGTGGGTATAGGGTGTGGATTTGATTACAAGGTTTCACGCCAAGAAGTCCCAGGTCGCTCATCTCAGACAAAAACAGACATACACACACACACTTACATGCTTAAAGGAAGTACAGTAATTGTAAGGCTGGTGCTTGGCCAGTGCAAAGGCCCCCCCCCCTGCAGTCCTCAGTAATGAACCCCAGCTTTTGACTCAAGCTCCTGTGTCGCGTCTTGTCTTAGCGGTTCTTCAGCCTCTCAGACTTCCTATAAAATCGATTCACACACCTCATAGTCAACAGCGTAGGCGAGAGATTGATATCGTGGGACACAATAATTTAAACAGAAAGGTCTATTTATTGGGAAGGGATGAATGAACACAAAATAAATATTAGGGTACATGTAACCCCGCCCCTCCCTTGTCCCCACACCCAGACCCTACGCCCATCCCCCTGCCCCCCACCCGGACCATATACCCCTGCTCATGAGTTTCTAATTATCCACTGAGGATTGCGCCACCGCGATTTCCCAAGATCGCTGTCTGGCTCTACATCAGTGCGAAGCAGCGAGGCAGTGCAAAGACACGCGCGGATCCCTACACTGAAACTGCAGAGACGCCTGAAGTGGCGCAGAGAAAAACAGAAATGAAAAAAAGCCCTGTTTCCTGATGAAGCAGCCTGCCTAGATATCTATCTGAGCAAACAAGCCGGTGCCGCCGCCCGCCAGTGCCCCCGCCCGCCAGTGCCCCAGACCGCCGGTGCCCCCGCCCGCTGGCACTGCGGCCTACAGCCGGCGATGCTGAGGATGCCTCAAATGCACCTTACCTGGACTCACCGGTTTGCTCTCTCGAATTCGGACACTAGAGATCATGTCAGAGGAATCCTGTCCAAATATGAGACTGCATCTCAGACACGGAAATATTATGATACCCAAATAGAAAAGACGCTTGTAAGATTCAAACGGCCAGATTGTTACCTGGCACAACACACACCAGAGTCAACAACAAGCCAGCGGTGAGACCGGCAGGTTATCCTGCAAAGCCCACCATTTAGCAAAGGTGCCCCATTCCAGCTTGCTCTACAAACAGCTTCAGGGGCACAATGCTGCTGCTACCACACGCCCACGCAAAGCAGCCCTTGTGCTGCACTGGCACGGGCACTGGCACACTCATGGCCTTCAGAGTTTCAACTCTTGAAGACTCTTGACCAGTGTTTCCCAAGCTGATCCTCGGGGACCAAAAGCCGATCCACTTTTTTGCTCCCTACCAGACAGCCCAAATTTTTGCTACCTGCTGACAGCTGGGAGGGGAGCAAAAACATAGACTGTCTAGGGGGTCCCAGAGGACCGGCTTGGGAAACACTGCTACAGAACGTGAGGTCAACTTGGGGAAAAGGGTGACACTGAATGTTCATTCCTGAGACATTTTCTCAGATTCTCTCCACAGAGTGAGGGGCCGAGGGGGCTTTTCATGCATAACTTCCTTCAGATTCTTGATAGATAAAACACTGGAGCGAAAGCTCAGCCCAGACGGCCGTCCGCGAAGGCAGGCCTGTGAATGACTCGGCGAGAAAGGCAGGCTGCCCGTTTTAGAAGCAGGAGGAGTGCTTTTGTCTGAGACTTCCCCGCTTCCGTATTTAGTCCCCGCAGACCTGACACTGCAAAGCTCAGTGACGGCTTATGTTTGAAGCGCCGCACTGCAGACGGTGACGTTTAAGAGCTGGGAAGCCTATACTTTATGGTGTCTTCTCAGCGGCGTCGTGCTGCACAGAGACACGCCTATCTTCTCTCCCAAACCCCCCCCCCCCAGCTGCATGCTCTGCCCCCCCAGAAGTCTGTTGCGTAGGCTGCTAACATTCACACGCCTGTTCAGACAAACATGGCAGCTCCTCTACATGTTCTGCACCCCCCCTCTTGCCGTCTTCCCGAGGTGATGTAAGAAACAGCTACTCGGGCAGAAACTCATCCCCAAACCATTAGATGTATCCCTCAGTTTCTTCATGTCTGCCTGTAGAAAACAGGGGTTTGAAGGACTCAGCAGCGTGGCAGCTGATGAAGACCAGACCCCACACACTGATTTCTACCAGGGTTCCTGTCGTGGTAGCACCTGCGCCGTGCCTTTTTGTTTACTCCCCTCCACTACCTTCTCGTGACAGATTTCTGATAAGCTGCCAGAGTAAACACCATATTTCTAGACTGAGGAACCAGATGCTACTACTCTAGTTTAGCGCTACTTTCTGTGCCCGGCTTCTAATTCCTGCCATCTCCTTCATGGGATGTTTCTCAATATCAAGAAAGCGAAGATCATATTTGTGTTCTTGGCAAGAACGGTCTTGCTAACTTGCCTCCCAAGAACATACTTGAGGTGCAATGAATCATGGGATTGTTCTTGCATCCTTGATATTTGGGGCGGGGCAAGACTGACATCTGGGGATAATTACTATCCACTATACTTCTGTTCATAGTATTGGAATTTGGCTGTAGCAATGGACGATGATATACGTATATTGAGAAACATACTTGATGTCCGTGGATTAGGAGTGGATCCATACATCCATTTTCTATAACCGCTTGTCCTGTTCAGGGTCGCGGGGTCTGAAGCCTGTGCAAGGCAGGGAACGACCCAGGATGGTGCGCCAACACATCACAGGGCACACTCACACACCAGTCACTCACACAGGCACACCTATGAAAGACTGGGTAATTCCAGTCTCAGCATGTTTTTGGACCATAGGGGAAAACCAGAGTATCCGGAGGAAACCCCCAGTACGACACAGGGAGAACATGCAAACTCCACATACATGGATTGCGGGCGGAAACTCAAACCCAAGTACCAGAGGTGTGAGGCGACGCTGCACCATCATGTCGCCCCCTAGAGGTGGATCCTGGCAAGGCAAAGATGGTCCAGGGCTCCGTCTTAGCAAATCCCCCCAGTTTGACAACTTTTACCATCACATGAATCTGGTGGTGAACATGCTGGGAGAGGGGTGTGAGGCTTGCTTCGGGAGCCACAAAGGCCTTCAACCAGCTCTTCCATGGACGCAGAATCTGGCCCTGCTTTTTGTTGTTTTTTTGGTTTTGGTGCTGAATGATGTCTCAGTGTAATGATGTCATGTGACCATTAAGGTCATTGCTCCACCCCCCAGGCACAATGACCATCTGTCCTCATTGGTGACGGCCTTCGGCCAAGCCTGTCAGTCATGTGCCATCGATCCAACAGGGAGGAAAGGTCAGGCTCTGGTGTTTTTGTACGAGTGAGCTAAGGTGAATATGCTAATGAACCATACAGGCTAATGGATGCTCTGTGTGAGGGTGTATCTGTCATGGTCATGCTGTCCAGCTCATTTGTGAGCCGATAGCAACAGAAATCCATTAGATGAGTTCAGCACTTCTGCTGCCGTTAGATAAAACTCAGCGTATGGTGCTCATCTATCAGGTACCTCCTTCCGCGTGAAACGTCGGCTTCGCTGTGGAGCTTCTAGCAGGGCTGAGTTTTCACCGATGCTGAGCAGGAGAAGTTTTATTAAAATAATCTGCACCTGCATCTGCACCTGCATCTGTGTCTGCGCCTGCATCTGCACCTGCGTCTGCGCCTGCATCTACATCTGTGTCTG
>JAABNX020000049.1:12979888-12995158 GCA_015163995.2 Mormyrus lacerda
GGGGGCCCCCCAACCCCCCCCCCCAAGCCCCGCCCTCAGTTTTGCTGCCCCCTAGCATCTGCCAGCATGGCTGCTTTCAAATGAAAATGAAATGCGTTATTTGCTATTTGCAGAAGTATGTGTGCACATACAGGTGAGCACAAGCTTGGGGGGGTGGGGGAGAGAGTTGTAACCAGAGGTGGAAAGTTCAGGCTCAGAAAGTACAAATCCAGGCCGAAATTTTGTGCCAGCCAACCAATTGAGTATGATGACTCACAGCCACAGATTACTCAACTGGTTGGTTGAAACAAAATCGTGGTATGGATCTGTACTTTCTGGACCTGAATTTTCCACCTCTGATGGTCACAGTGCAGGGATAGACAGCACAAAGCATCCTTAGAACTGGGGAGGTTAAGGGCCTCGATCAAAGAGCCAAAGACGTGTGATTATTCTGCCAAGGCCGGGACTCAAACCAACAACCTTCAGATCATCAAAAGAGCGATTTAGCCTACCGAGCCACGCCACCATCCCTCAAAGCCCTTTCATGACGCGCTTATGATGTGTTGAGGGACACCTGCAATGCACAAGAAAAACACACGTGACATTATACAAGTTAGATGATAAAACGTGGAACTGCTGCACTGTCATACAAGAGCAAAAGTGACCGAGGGATCGAAGTTTGTTTGGCTGTCCGCCATATGTGTGCTCTTACTGTCATTTTCACTCTTTTGTTCAAAACAAGCTAAAACAGTCTAAGAGACCTGACGTCGATCTGAGCTCAATTTTGATTAAATATGCAGTTATACATCATACAAGGAACAGAAACATTCATTGGGTCCAAAAACCATTCATTTCCAAGTGATACGTTTAAAGTCTTTTACATATATTACTCTGTGTTTTCAAAAGTTTATATATCCTGTGATATTGCGTTACAGAAGTGCTGATTTGGTGCTGATTTGGTCTGTCAAGGTCTGTCAAGAAAGTTGACTATAAAAACTATGTCATAGTCTCTTATTACTTTCTATAATAAGATTTGAGTGGATATTGCGTAAAGCACGTTTGCATGCCTGTGTGCATAGGGAAGCTGTTCAGATCAAATTCATGTCACAATGACACAAGAGCACAGTCCTTATTGCGGCGATGGAGCTACACTGGGGCATATCCTCCAGCTCACAGGGTAGCGCACGGTGTGTAGGATTCTCCTCCGTTTTGGTGTTTCCTGCCTCGGTTGCACTGCAAACTGTAAACACTGCAGATAAACCGCTGCACCGGGGCGACTAACCGCCACTCAAGCACGCCCGTGGCGACAGAGGGGCATAATCGGGGAAGATCTGACTCATGGCACGATCGTCTGTTGTGAATAACAACAACGGGTCACCTGGAGGGTCAGGCAAAGGTGACGGCTCAGGAGAGAAAATGCTAAAACTGGGTGTAAAATTTGAGAAAAGCGACACTAGGATACAGTTCTTTTTATAGCAGGGATGACAGACCTGATGCCTAAATAGGCTCTCAGTTGGGAGAAAAAAAAACTGAGAAACAGCAGACAGAGAAGTAGAGCAGATGGCCTGCCTTCCCCATGGCTTCCTCTGACTTTGAAAACAGTGACGAACAACCCAGCTAGCAGCAAATGTGACAACTCATTGGGGAACATTCCGCGCTGTCATCTCGCCAGTGCGTGACACCCAGGGCGTCGTGGCTCCAGAATGTTTTCAAAGTGACAAATCAGATCACTCCGGCCTCGAATGGTGCTTTCACAAGACTTGTGCTGCCGTTGTGCAAAAAACAGGTTTCCATGGAGGTTCTTAAACGACTGGTGAGGAACATTTCCCTTCAAGCCGGCTATTGAGTTCCGATCTAACAGCTGACTCCTGCAAGCATGTAGAGCGTGTTCAGAAGATGGTCACTGTGACCAAACAAGAGCATTCTTGAAGCACGGAAATCCAGACAGATCAATGCCAAGGGAATGAAAACTGTAGTATTTGAGGAATTTTCCCATGACCAGAAACCGGTAGCGGCGGGTTTATGAGGTCACTGCACAGTGGTGTAGGTTTGTAGTGGTACCTGATTTTCAAATTGCTATTGTAACCATGACATAGCAACCAGGAAATCAAGCAAAGTTATTCTCTATTTATTCCATGGCCCTGTTGAATTCTTGATTCTGATTGGTCAGAAGGGCGTTGATTCACATAGTGCCAACCAGACATATCAGGTCAGTAAATCAATAGGCGATTATAATCTTTAATTCTGACTAACACTGCTTAAAATTCCAGAAGTAGAACATAGTGTAAGTTTAACAGAAACTGAAAGGATATGTGTGTAAATCATTGGAGCGTTTTCTGGCTCATCAATGTGAAAATAATGTCTTCAAGCACAAACGTGCAAGGAAAATGTGTAGCGACTGTGGTGCAAGTGGGTTAATGCATTCCAAGCTGTGCATTATACGTTTTTAAACATGCTCAGCAGAGGCATCCAGCGTGATTTTTATTTACGTTATAGAAACACATGCAAACATGGGGATAGCATGCAATTCCGGCCCAGAAGACGCTCAGTGACAGAGATGACCACGGCTTTATATAAACCATTAACTTTGGTCTTTAAATACATTTTCCACAGCTTGTTTAAATCCCAGAGAGATAAACCCTCTTATCACGCGAGAGAATGTGAACCAGAATGTCACATGTGCTGAGGGAGGGGGGCCTGTTAGGACTGGGGAGGGACGCAGCCGCCCCCGTGGGCCCGGAGGTTGACTTGTTTAGTTCTGCTTCAGCAGTTCTGTTTCATTCAGGTCGTTATTTGGAAAACATATAATCATTGCAGGCAACAGTAGGTGCAAACGAGCTGTTTATTGAAAGGAAACTTTGGCCGGAAGGGTCCTGCACCATGTCCTAACAGGCTGTCATTTGTGTTTCTTTTCCTGGAAAATATACCCCTCCCCCCTTGCCAGTTTGATGGCAGTTTAGCAGGAAGGCTGGTCAATTGCACCTTTTGTATATAATCCTCCCAGAATTCTGCGGAAGCAGCTTTAAGGTAGCAAAAACTTCATATGCACTGTAGACTTTTTTGCTGAAATATGAGGCAAATGCGAGAGCCTGGTTTGACCGAGACGTTTATAGTTCTGCCGAAGCCTGATGAATTTAGTTTGTCCGTCGTAGGTCACCTTTGGCCTTCAGAGGCTCGTGTTCTGGTCTTTGTCACGTGCCTGGCAGTGAAACGTGGGAGATTACCCCCCTGGGGCTGAACTTCGGGGTCATAAAACCAGATTTTTGGGGAGCTTTTGTTATATAATATGAGGCAAAATTATGCTGAAGGAAGACTTCACAGTGCAACAGTATCTCTGGGGGAAATGACTGTTCTTTTGTCTTGCTGGCAGAGGCCTAAGCCTGTAGTAAAAGCTTTGAACTTAATTCGAGACTGCAGCAAACTCAGAATAAGAGAAAGGAATGGAAATGTGGCAGACATGCAGACCCAGGGTATGGAACATCTCAGAGACCCAGTGATTGGTGCACATTGTATACAGTGGTACCACCCACCCAACTCACCCCCACAGTTAGTAAGGTTAACCTTAGCCCAAGGACATTTACATGATCTGATATTGGGACATTCAGGGGTCAGTCCTGCGCAGTTTCTACAAGAAGAGCTCAAGCAGTTTGAGGGAGTGTGCAAAACAGTATTGAAAATATTCTGACAGGAGGTTGATTGGCCTGAACGAGGTCATTTGAAGACAGCACACTGACGTGATGGAAAAAGCACGGAACGGGGGGGAGGAGGAGGGCGGTGCAGAATTGGCTGCTGGTGGACTGTCAGATGTGTCCACATTATTTTTGACTGATGACCCCAGAGAGCAGACCCAGCTGGGACACTCAACAGAATCACACACAGCTAAACTCTGGACCAGGAACAGGTTGCCGGGGCAACCTCCTCTTCTGACCTGCGCACACACCGCCCACACACACAGTCAGATTTTTTTGCCTGTTTTCGTGTAAGACACTTGATGCAAAATGTGTGTGCCTGTGTGTGTGCGTGTTTGACCTTGTTTTTTCTTTTTTTTCTTTTGCATTCTGACAACTGCCTAAATGCCGGTCTTCACGCAGGACAGTTCGTGATCCGTCAATATCAGTCTCCCTTCCCTGTGCTTTCCCACAGTTGATTTTAGCATTCGGTGGTCAGGTGACTCTAAATGATGCACCAGTTTGTGTGATTCTTGAACCACGTACACGGACTAAGACTCAGTGAGTCTTAGTCAAGACACAGAGCATATAGCCAAAAAGCTCATGAAGCTGAATAGATTAACATTAGTACTTCCGTATGTACACTGACTGTAAAAAGAATCATGCAAAAACCTGAAGATCCCTCATACTGGTGTGTTTAGGCAGCACGCCTGCAGCTATCTGTGGGCTGGCTAATTGAGCTACCCCCCAATACTGTATTTATATGAAGAAGATGTAGGTGTGCTTTTGAGTGCGTATAACCTATTTTACATATGTGTACGGGTGTGTACTGCACGCATGGCAACACTCATCACATCTGCATGGTACAGTAATTGTTTTGCCAAACCTATACGCATCACCTGGGGAGGACTCTGTCACTGGTGTTAGGAGGTGGGGCTTAAATATGTCAACAGCCCCCGAGGACAATCAGCCAGTGACCTATTTAGAAGAGAAACAAATCAGCTTATTAAACAATGGCGTCCTATTGTGTTCCTGTTAATATGCCCTTGCTGTTTGTGTGTGTATGACTAAAACATAATACAATAAACACAGTACATTTATCTATTAGACTCAAACCCATAACTACCACGTTATGAGTTTTCTAGAAATATCAATTACTGATATCCACTCGTTGGATTCGATGTCATTTTACTTTGTTCTATGTTTCCGCCCCTAACACTCTTTGCCCGTTTAAGATGCCTGGCAACAGCTGACACGTGGAATTCATATTGAGGTTGTTTTTGTTGAAAATTGAATGCTCAGCATGCTGAAAATAACCAGGCGCACACACACACACACACACAAAAAATCCATTCGAAAAAAAATGCTACTATCAATGCTATCAAGATTAGAAAATTTTACACGCTACCCAAAAATATAAGCACCTCTGGCCTCCAAATACACTATATTTAACCAGCATTAACCACTGGTAGATCACTGTAACTGCAGGTACAGGCCTCTGCAGAAATAAACGATGCAAACGATATGTGTGTAATAAACATGTAGAGAAGCCTAAACGTGAAGTGGCTTAGTTCCTGTCGCCTAACCCCTCCCACCCCCCCATAAACGGCACTGACGCCCACGCAGTCCTGGTGAACAAAAGCCCGAATCAAGGAAGAGGTCAAATGTGCTCAGCAGGCAATTTACAAAGAAAACAGTGATGAATGAAGGCAGACAATGCACTTTGAAATGTTTCCTAAATAAAATCATGGGGGGGGGGGGAAGCCTTCGGCTTAAAATAGTTGGGTGGAAAAACAAGAAACTAGGGGTACAGAAAAGCAACGATGAACAGAGTGTTTTTCGCGTAAAGGGGCCCCCTGCCCACTGCCTCACGACGTTGCTAGGCAACAGCACTAATGTCCATAACAGGACGGCACTTGCCACAAACAATGGCAACACAGGCCATCACCAACCACGTGCATTATAAGTCCGTTAAACAATCAATTAATTAATCAACGGCACATAAATCAATTATTTCTCACTTAATATACGGGTATGGAGTTTAATTGCTAAAAATTCCGCTACAACAGGCAGATTTAATCTTTCTGTGCCGCTACCAGACTCACGCTGATAACACCCACTGCTCTCAAACTGCTTACCCTGAACTTCTCACCCTTCTTTACCACACTGCTGTAGCCAAAGAGTTTCGGTCTGCATCTCGTTCAGGCAACAACCCACACGCCACTGCTGAGACCATGCATTACAAGGACCAGGTCAATGGTCAAGCCCCCCAGGGACAGACAGGCTCTCTTTCATCTGGATGGTTTGGGAGGAGTGGTGGGACGGAGCGTCATTGGATGGAGGAGGTAGGTCATGGGTCACAGGTCATAGGTGGGGAGGGGCACATGTGTGGGGCGCAGCCTGGAAAACACGAGGAATGTGCGCAGAGCAGCAGGGCACGTACACAAGCACGACGGACAATGAACACCTGACTGAAACGCAGACAGAATCGTGAGTCATAGAAGCTGAACACAATAAAAAGAGCGGCAATAGACAAACAAATGCAAATCTACACTATGGAAATTGCCCTGGGCCTGAACCGTGCCGCTTCTCAGTTCCAGTTTGCCTGTCTACATGCATAAGATGAATAAAAAGACACATACAGAGACTCATTAGTGGAAAATCACTGTAAGAGGAATGCATGGAAATTTTATCACTAGTACCGCTGTGTGGCTCAGTGGGTGAGGATGCCGCGCCGGCGACTGGAAAGGTCCGGGTTCGAATTCTGCAGCTGGCAGAGTGGTTTTGCAGTTGAGGCCTTCAGCGAGGTCCTTAACCTCCAGTTGTTCTCAGAACTGGCTGACCTCATTTTGCTTCTGCTACTTCTAGGAAGAGAAGCTTTTGACCACCAAGTGTGAATGACCCCCTTGTGTTGGGCATTATTGTCATTGTAAGCAAAATGAGATTTAGCTTGGAGCAGCTAGCAGACGCATAGCGAACTTACAATTAAGGTGGCTTCAGTACTTCAGGTAAAGGCCCTTCGGGAGGGACCATATTATCCTCTCTATTATCCACTATAGCAGGGCTATTCAAATCACGGTCCTCGAGGTGCGAGCCCTGCTGGTTTTCCAGCCTTCCTTTACCTGTGAGCCAGGTGTGAAGCCTCTGACCAATCAGAATCAGTAATTATTAAACTAACTACCTGGGAGAACTGAAAACAAGGCCTTGATTTGGAATTGAGGTCCAGATTTGAAGAGCCCTGCACTATAGCAACTTTCTAGAAATCTCATGAATCCACAACACAACTATTATATAAAAACCAAAGTTAAAGATGACAGTAACAGTATGGGCGCCAGTGCAGTGTACGGCTGCGATTTCACACTTTTTCCTGACTTCCATCTTCTAGAATTCCCTTTCAGAGGAAGTCATGGGAGTTTCAAGGCTACAGGGCCATTAACCAGCAACGGCTAGCCCCCAGTTCAAAATAATAAACATCCAAGGCTTTGATCTTCTGATTTGCCTAGCACACGCTGGTGCCGGGATATTTCCAGAGTGACTGGGCATCCCAGAAGTCAGATAAGGAGAAAAAAACAAGATTGTGGCAATGAGTGTGGCGAGAGGAGATGGGAAGGATTAAGTATGATGACTTCCTCTGATTTCACCCTCCTTAAGTGCCAAGCAGTACTATATTTTAACTCTGATAAGTATGATAATCCTTTCTGTGAAACACATTTCCTCCCTACAGCCTCCGACTAAACTCATGTTCAGCTATTAGGTCGAGTCTCTCTCTCTCTTCCAGGCAGAGGCGGACATTTCAGGTCCAGAAAGTAAAAATCCAAACCAGGATTTTGTTTCAACCAAGCAGTTTAGCATAAAGAATCACAGACACAGAGAACTCGACTGATTGGTTGAAACAAAATCCTGGTTTGGATTTTTACATTCTGGACCTGAAATGTCCGCCTCTGCTTCCAGGCAGGCAATATCACACTGATCTGCGCGTCCGGCTATGACTAGTACTGTCAAGAAAATACAGAATATGTCAACAAACACTGACTTTTTACCTGTGACTTTTGCAATATGCAACCTGACCATATCAAAGCGACACTGGAAATGAGAAACTTGAGCGAAACAGGCCAGGCTACTTATGAATTCCCTGGAATGCTATTTCTGCAAACATGTCACAAAAGAAATGTAGTCACCTTCTTTTCCCTGGCTGGTGTGGATACTGTGGCCAGAGGCTAAATATTAATGTTCCTGAGAAGCCAAGGTGGATTTCCAGATGAATGAAATGAAATTGTGGGATGAAGTTGCCATCGGACATGCGGCGTTTGCTAGGCGATCATTTTGTTTTTACAACAGGAAGGTGAAATAGGAATGATTGCGGTAAAAATAATTGACGTGAATTACCAAAATGAGGTCAGGCTGTCATATCTGTGAGCTGTGTGCAGAGGGAGGACTCTTTTTTTGTTTATGGCTGCCAGATCGTGTGCCACCCAGTTCTGCTTCTTGATTCATAGAAAGAGGAAGTGTCTGAGCACGAACTGGGTCTATCTGGCAGATTTGAGCACAAATGCGGTTAGATTTCAGAGCCGTGACTTAGCGTTGACGTTGCTGTGGCGCGGGCACGACTGGGAGTAACAGGAAGCAATCCCCTGCTCCTCTAACCCGATGATAACGTGCCAAGAATACAGTGCCAAAAAACACACGATGAGCAGCGGTCGACAAAAATGAATGTTCTGACAATGGGGTTGTTAGGTCAGCCCCGTCATGCAGATTTACGAAAGAACATAAACACCATCTGAAGATGTCTGACGTGTTGTCAGTGACACCTGGTATGTGTGTCCCAGTAAACAAATCAGCTCAACTAAACCGCCCTGTCTACATGAATGGTTACGGAATGCCACAAGCTAAACCTTCGAGTTACCTGTTTAATTGCACAGACGCTCCCCGAGTTACGACGGTGCATATCATGATACTTCTACTTCACAACAGATATCACAATTATCACAATTCCATTCTGATTCTCACCTTCGGTACGTCATTCAATAAATTACATTCGATATTCAGCACTCTATCATAAAATAGGCTTCGTGTTAATGATTTTGCCCAGCTGTAGGCTAACGCAAGTGTTAAGCATGTTTCAGGTAGGCTAGGCTAGGCTGTGACGTTTGTTAGCTTAGGTGCATTGTGTTAAAATGCCATTTTCTCCTTAAGATATTTTCACTTTAAGGTAGGTGTATTGGAACGTAACCCCACCGTAACCCGGGCAGTGTGCGTATTTCACGATTGCCTTCGTAGCCCAACGGCCAAAACATAGAAGCCTCAAGACGAGCGTCCGGCCCTGAGGCCATCAGGCTTCTTCTCAGTATGGACAAGACCTATGACTTTATTACAATTGTCTGTTTTATGTTATTTATGTTTCTCACCGCATTGTGGCATGGTGGTGCAATGGTTAGCACTGTTGTCTAGGACCCAGGTTTGAATCTCTGCCTGGGTTCCGTGTGTGTGGAGGTTCTATGTTCTCCCCGTGTCGTTGTGGGGTTTCCTCCGGTCCCCCGGTTTCCCCCCACAGTCCAAAGACATGCTGAGGCTAATTGGGGTTACAAAAATTGCCCATAAGTGCGAATGGCGTGTGAGTGTGCCCTGCGATGAGCCGGCTCCCCGTCCTGGGTTGTTCCCCACCTCGTGCCCATAGCTTCTGGGATATGCTCCAGACTCCCTGTGACCCAGTAGGATAAGCAGTTTGGAAAATGGATGGATGAATGTCTCTCACTGCACCTACCCTGTTTGCTGAATATAATGCTACTGTAAGAGTTAAATTGAGTTTAACAGAGTTGTATAACTACAGAGATTATGTTGAAAAAATAATTGCTGATGTTATATTTGAATATTCAACGTTAATTCAGCAGTATCCATTTTGCGTTGTTGCATATTGTTGTGAGGACTTTTATTATGAAGAGAGAGGGGTAGTTGCGAGGGAACGGAATAAAGGAGGGTTTTATTGTATTAATCTTCTAACTTTCTAAGTGTTAAAGCCCCGAAAGCACCCACAAACAAGTATTACACTACTTTACACACTGGTTTCTATATTATTTTTATGCATAACCTTTTATTTATCTGCAAGTTATACTTTGTTTTATGTTTTTCATCTACCCCCCCCCCACACTATTGTGAATGTATTGAGCTATTTTGAAATTGTTTGATTTATCAATATTATCTTTTTGACCACAGGAACAAGCCAGACTTTCATTTCACTGCAAGTTGTACCAGTATAACTGCACATGGCAAACAAAATCATGAATCATGAAAGTTACTGGAAGTAAGTAACAACACTGCCGTAATTATTAGGTTCATTTTTAGGACAAGTTGGTTCAGAAAATAAGAGTGATATTTCTGCTGGTGGCCAATATGGTTTTACCTCCTACTAGGACATGGATAACTAAGACAATAACTGTGGGCGGCACAGCAGGTGATTTGATCGATTGTATTAGAAGATTTAAAATTTCTTTGGTGGTTGTTCGGATGTATTTTGTAATAATGAGCGACTGACTTGTAATCTTGGTAATTCCTGACAAAATGACAGATACTTCTGCTAACTATTTTATCAGAATATGTGCACTTTGGAAAGAGTTTTCCAAGAAATACAGTTAATTCAATGTTCTCTCAATGGTATTTATAGCCTTTTCGCCTTATGCAGTTCTTTGAATGATGAGTTCATGCAGCCTAAATGGAACGAGATGTTAAACGTGAAAAGTTATTAGGATTATTATTCCATAGAATTGTAATGTAATGTAGATTTGCAGTAGCAAACTCTGCTTCCCTGTGTGTTTTTGGGTTAATTGCCTGGACTGCATTATTTACCAGTAGCCTTGTGCTAGTAGCTGCACCCATAGACCAAAAGCAGAATAAACAGCAAAATAAAATTCAGAAAGGTTCTTTTCTCCAATAAAACAATTAAAAGAACATAATAAGGTATCCTGGTTTCGGTTCAAAGAATGAGCATTAAACTATTCAGGATGCCCACACCTCCCCACACACACACACATTTTAATTAAAAGACCATGTTGTTTAACAAAAGCCCCTTTCACAGTCATTGTTTGCTATTCTGGTGTCACGCTGGACCTCTCATGCTTGTAAATAAGTTACCTTCATCAAGGCCTCATCTTAATCATTCATTCAGGAGGCCATTCGTCTGTGTCACAATGACCTGGACCTGTTTGTTATATTTCGAGCTGAGGAACGCAGACAAATAATTTGCGCATAACATCTATTCAGCTATCCTCTGTTATCTAGGGCAGGTCAATGGGAGCCTGGTTTCTCTTCTAGGCAGCACAGGGTACCATGAATAGCATGGTGGTCCACCACAAAGCACACACTTACACATGAGGGGCCGCAGTTAGCCTAATGTCTTTGAACTGCTGCATTGCGTGAGGAAAATGTTAATTACACACAGGGTGGGGGCAGGAAACAACTGCCCCCGCCCCCGAAAAATGGGTGAGGTGACAGCTCGACACGCTGAGCCACCGTTATTTTCAACAAGGTACAAAATTGATCAAATTGAAACTATTTTCAGGCATTCTGCTGAGAATGCTTCAGTGTGATATTAATCGTAGGGACAATTATTATGCTGGGGCAGGACGAAGGAAGGATGATCCATGCAGCAGCTCCAACAAACCATGGTTTATTTAACCAAACAGAACACAAAGGGGAAAAAAAACAGAAAACAAAGGGGCCACGAGGGGTCAAAACAAAACTGATAAAACAAAAACTAAAGGCAGGGAGCAACACCAGGAACAACAATAAAAGAGACAGGGAGGAACACAGGAAAATGACAATAACTACCATGAATACAACTAACAATCACACAGCTACACAGGGAAATAGCCACAATGACCCACTGAGGAACAGAACAAAGGCAGGCAATACCTCCTTCTCCAGGCATGCAAGGTACTGCCAGGACCAGGACAGGATGAAGGGGCACATAGCCAGAGACAGGACAACACTGAAAATTAACCTCTAGCAGATAACAGGACAGACTGAACCAGAGGGGAACTAAGGTAGATGGTGAAACACAAGGAGCTGAGACAGGACAAGACAAGGGGACAGGACACGGAACATGAGAACAAGGACCTGGGACATGATACGGGAACAGCAAGGGGGTTCACAGATGGAGGACCAAAGGGAACAGGACCAGGAGGTAAAGGAGCAAACAAAGGATGAAGGAACTTGGGAGGTACTGGTCAAGACCATTGATGGGACACTGGGAGTCTGACAGACTGGGGCCGAGACACTGAAGCAGGGGACCGCCATGGGCTTAACCTGGGGAATGAACGGTTGGCTGAGAGGCAGCACCATGGGAGCTGGTGAGAATAGAGCAGGGACAGAACAGAAATATGGGTTACAGGCCTCAGGGGAATCTGAGAAGGGTTAGTGGGTGCTGGGACTGTTGAGGGTGGTGATTCTGGGGGGTGTAAATGGAATCTGTACCCCCGGCGACCTGGAACAAGGAAAAGCAAGGTCAAGGGACGATTCACGTAGTGGCTCTAACAGAAAAAAACAGGGTTTAAAACTAACAAAAAAGAGAGAACCAGAAAACAAAGAGACCGCGAGGGGTCAAAACAAAATAGATAGAACTGATAAAATAGAAATTAAGGCAGGAAGCAACAATAATAAAGGCAAGGAGAAACACAAGAAACTGACAATAACGAACATGAATACAACTAACAATCACACAGCTACACAGGGAAACAGCCACAATGACCCCCTGAGGAACAGAACAAAGGCGGGCACTAAAAAACACATCTAATGAGGCAGGACGAGGCATAGGTGCGGGCCGTACACACTAGGGGCAAAGGGGCTACGAGACTGTGGAGAGAACAGAATGGTCAGCGACACCTGCTGGCCAAATGGGGGAAAAACAAGAGAACATGGCAGGGAGGGATCCTGACAACAATTTCCTTTAAGGGGACATCTGGAGCGAAGCACAAACTTCTGTGGAAAACCATGTTTATGTCCACTGTCATTCTGTCCATGACAAAGACCAGTGTTGTTCAACATTTTCCTTGCGGGTACCCAGATGGTCCACATTTTTGCTCCCTCCCAGCAAAAATCCTCCTCCACCCTACATGACCCGGACCTGGATGAGCAGGACAAGATCAGTGGCTGTTTGTGTCCTGTGTGTAAATTCCAGCATTTAAGAAACAAGAATTTCTATACAAATAACGACTAAGGTCACAACACATTACTGATTTTTAAAAAATAAATAATTATATTGTCTTTTATCTCACTTAATTCTGGACCACGAGTCAGTCAAGTCACTCTGTGCCAAATCTTAACAATTTCCTTTCATAAGAAATGGCCATCATTATACACATTGGTTTAATAAGAGACAATGATTTCGGATCAAAGCCTCCTATGTCTCTACTGTACAATATCTGCTAAAAACCCTGTCTCATTTATGAGAATAACCTTTGAAAGGTCAGTTAGCTCAAGTGTATTTTTTGCTAATAATCTGGACAATTGAGTCACACTATGGGGCCTTTGTCTATTCCTCCACAGTCTGTTCTGCCTTGGCAAGACAACTGGCTTTTAATCTCTTCCTCAGTAAACATGTTATAATGAACAGGAGACTGTGTGATCATTAATCAGACTGCTGCTGGTATTTAATTCCTGCCGTTAAGAGGCTTACAAACAATATAAGCACATTGTTTAAAAGTGTGTCTATGAACATTCGCCTCTAAAAACCCGAACAAATTTCTGTAAAATTCCTGCCACGGGATCTGGTGACAGCCGGAGTGTGAGAAATGTGTGGGCAGCGGGTGAGAGAGCAGGAGGGTCTGTTGAGGAACGTCAATGGACTTCTATATTCATCACTGAGCAGATACAGTAAGATTACACACGCTGGTCGCGGATGTTTCTCTCTGTAGCGGCCCGGACCTCATATGACCTGTAAAACTGTGAGATTGTTGTGAGAGTGGGTGGGGTGGGTGGCAGGGTTTGTTTGTCTCCTGATAATCATCACAATCCTCACATGCCTTCCTGCCGGCGTATGCCACCTCCCATGTGATAGGTGAGCCCTGGCACTCTTCCCCTTATCCTGCCCCCGCCAAGCCCTCAAACCTCGGGCCATGCCTCTTTCCCAAACCACACCGTTTACCATGTTTGCTTGAAAGAGATGAAATAGTCAGCTGATAGCTGGGATCTTCGGCCCGGACCTGGTGCCCTTTGCAGGTCATAGCTAGCTGCTGTCTGGCTGTCACCCATGTCCGTTGACTTTCAGAGGTTACAGTCACTAGCAAGCACCAATCACTTGCTCCCAAAAATGTATTTAACGTCACTCTTATTTCCATATCCCTTCCAGACTAAAATGTTAAGAATTTTATTTTAGAAAATCCAGACCACACTTTTGTTTTAACCAACCAGTTGAATATAAATCACAGTCACTGTTTTTTTATTATTTACTAGTTTTCTGTTTTCTTAGTGTCTGCTATTGTTTATCTTTGTGTTCCTGTTTTAGGTTTACCTGGTTCATGCCTTAGTTTAATTTTGTTCTGTCTGTACTTATGTTCCTAGTTCTTTCCTAGTGTTGTTCACCTCTGTGTTTGGTAATGTTTCTTAGGTCCTGTGCTCGTCAATTGTGATGCATTCCACCTGTTTCTTGTTGGTCCATGCCTGTGCTGATTCATTGATTTTGTTCTGGTCCACACCTGCCCCTTGTTATCCCCTGTTATCTGTCGATTTATGTAACTGCCCTCATTCCTTTCGTTGGTCAGTGATTGTATCTGTAACCTGTAGTTCATGTAAATATTACTGCGTGTATGTAGCTGTGCTCCCCCCCTCCCCGTGTTCTTAATTATCCACACTGCCTGTCTCAGTTGTAGTTTTAATGTTTGTTTTCTTTGTAATTCATTTAGTTAGTGTTCTGTATTACCTGTTTTGGTTTCGACCTCTTTTTTCCTAGTTTCCCCATTGTGTTCTGTTCTGTATGTTAATAAACCACCTTTTTTGTCAGAGCTGCTCCGTCGATCGTCCTTCCCTTTGTCATGTAACGGGCTCACTCTGTGTCATGAAGCACGAGGGCACTCCAGTCACTCAGTTGGCTGTAGGAGGAGCAGATGACCTGATCCAGCTGCTTTCATTCAGAGAGGTGGTTAGTTCAAGTCTAGACCAAGAACTAATCGGATGAGTACTCTGTGACCGTGACTCTTTATGCTCAGCTGGTTGGCTGAAAGAAAATCATGGCCTGGATTTTTACTCTCTGGACCGGAATTGCCCACCTTTGCTCACTCAGACACTGAGCTCATGGGACAAAGTCAGGATCAAAGACAAAATCAATGCTCTGTAATATCATCAACACGATACATGTTATTCTATAACAAGCAAACAGCCACAAGTAATGAAAGAATGACAGTGATTCCCTGCCTATTGCGGAAGATGCATTCCAGACCCGTCAGCGATAGGTGAAAATCCACAATATAGAAAGACCATACAAATAAACATTTTTTTATAGTTTAAGCCTTAAAGTACCCCTCCCACATGCTTTAAGCACATGTAAAATTATTAAAACAACACATATGATATGTGGATGTTGGGCTAAGGATATGAGTAACATAATAATAATAATATGCAATGTATATATTTTGTA
>JAABNX020000049.1:13011649-13023443 GCA_015163995.2 Mormyrus lacerda
TTAGTCATGAACAGGAAAGCACACCCAGGGTGTGGCAAGAGCGAGACAAAGATTGTACCCCCCCCCGATCCACACCCCTCCCCCTTGACGACGCTCACGCAGAGCACAGGAGCCCAAACTGAGTGTTAGACGCCGCCGGCCGCTTATCCGAGGCGCGGTGACTCGGCCTGGTCCAGCCTGCCAGCCGCCGCTCGCCGAAACACGCGTCTGTCGGCTCGCCGAGGGCCTCGCGGGACGTGAGGCGCGATGGAAAGGGGGGAGGACGGCCAGGCGGGTCAGCGTACCCGTGCACATTCACACAGGTGACACTGTGGCAAGCGGCTCACAGTAGACCTCGGAGTAAAGGCGCAGAAGCAAAGAAAAGAGAAATCACACGAAGTCGCGAGAGGAGAATGCTTTCCGTCCACACAACGCTGCAGGTTCCTGTACGGGTGGGTTATGCATATTTTACACTGTGGGGACCAAATGTCATTTGTCAAGGGGAAACTCAATCTAATGAAAATGTGCAAGTCAATCAAAAATTGGTTACTTATGGTTATGCTTAGGGCTGGGTGGGGGTTCAGGGCGTCATTGTTGGTATTAGGGTTTTGCCCTTAGAAATGAATGGGTGGTCCCCACAAAGTCATGAACATGAAGACATGAAACGTGTGCGTATTACAGCCCCCTCGTGACCTTCTCTGTACTGCCGGCCTCTTTCTTTCAAATGTTGTCATGGCACACCCTACCCAGCATCCTTTGCATGGTGGGAGACCAACCTGGTGTGAGACAGCTGACTCAGAGGTCACCCCATCGCAGGGCCCCATTGGAGGGTTAGCAGTGGGCAGAGGGGCCAAGGGGTCAGTGGTGCAGATGGGTGTGGGGGCCGCGGGGCCAGGCTGCCCGGTGACTCACGACGCTCAAATTACTTCATTCGCATCCTTCGATTTATCAACAGAGCAGAACAACAGCACCACGGACCGAGTCGAATAAAATGGAGGGAAAAAAAGGCAAAAACGGCGTTAATCACACGCCTGCTAGAGACACTAATGTCTGGAATTGTAATGCACTGTCCTGACAGTGAAGTGGGGCCATTCCTCAAAAGCGACGAGCGGGAAAATAACGCATAAAAGGGGAAGAGAATGGAACAAGAGACTGAGTCATCCGCTTTCGTCTCGCTTCTCTGAGTCGACGGGTTTCCGAGCCACTGCGAGCAGCTAGAAGCATCTGCTGAGGCCTGGATTGAAGGGGAGTACTGAAGGGGAGTATAGAAGGGGAGTACTAAAGAGGTGTACTGAAGGGGAGTATAGAAGGGGAAGCCCAGCGGTTTGACACAGGGCCAAAGACCACAGCCACCCCCTGACCACTTTCGGCTGCTTGTTTTGGAGCCCGAGATGAAAGCCCAGGCAGAGCAGAGTATAGGATACAGTTGCCGGGGGGGGGGGGTGTAGAGAAATAACAACAACCAGGGCCACAATTCCAGGTGCCACCAACCACCAGTCATGGCAACGTAAGCAAAAAGCCACAGGGCCACACTCCCTAAAGCTCGAAATACAGCCGTTACTGCAAAAACGGTGAGACAGTCACACAGATGGTTTTCATTTACAGCCCCTTGCAGACACTCTTCCCCGCAGTGTTTATTCACGCAACCAAGTTTTATCACATCCAAACCGCTGTGGCTGCGGCCAAAATCATATTAAGAAAATATATAAAAAAAACACAAAAAAGCAGTGGATTTAACAGGTTTAACAGGCAGATAGGAACAGCCTTCTATCCCTCAGCTTAATCACCAGAGCGAGGTTCACACCGCGGGGTATTCAGCTGAACTGAACGATGCCCTGAGTAGCTTCCAAGGTGTGCAGGCCCTTCGGACCGGGAGCCGTGACGATTCAGATTGGGCTCCCTGATCGCCCCTCCGCACAAGCAGCTGGCACATCTTCAACCCGGACTGCGGCACTCCCATCGCGTCTACCTGACCGAGTTTGCACCTTTGCCCCGACGCACACCGGGCGCCTTTGTGAATGATTCACGCCCGGAGAGCTCGAATCGCGGAGACCGGCCAGTTTCCATACCGGCGCAAGACAGCCGACGTCAATCTAAATAACCTCCAAAAACAGAGAAAACCTCCAAGTGACTTGCCCCTCGTCCAAGTCTGACCCCTTCCATGATTAATCTGGTCACCATCCCCCCCCCCATCCCACGCATGATGTCCTGTGACTCAAAAGTTGCATGATTACCACAGACTACATAACTGCAACATAATACAGCGACTGAGGACTAAATGTTCCCCTGAAGTTCTAGTCCAGAGCCAGTACCGCTGCGCAAACCGGTTCTCGAACCGACGTTTGTGGGCGACAGGAGCCTGGGGTCTCCATTAGCCATCAGAGATTAGCTGCTCCGGAGCACGACACACTCTCTGGCTGGATACCAGGCAGCAATGTCTTCCATTTGATTCCTGTGCCTGGCTAAATATCCCCCTCTCTTTTTATCCCGCGGGGAGGTGTCATTTGCACGGCGGGGAGGAGGGGGGGAGCCGCGCACCGAAGACGGCGGGTTTCCTGTCGTGCCACCCCCCCCACCACGCGTTCGCGTACAGCGGGCACACTTCAGAGGCACCTCTCTAAACTCACAGCATGCAGGATCTCCAAGTCAAAAATACACACAGGAAGCCAGCCCATGTCACCCGCTCTTGAAGATACACACTCCTCGCGCCATGCTCTGGAGGAAGTGTCTCCTCGCGAAAAGTCTCAGCGCGGCGCCCGAAACGTCAAAACCGGCGGCTGAGCACAGACGTCCCGCGATGCTAATTTCAGATTTACACGGCACCCCCTCATCTGCATATCAAACGCAAAAACGCGCTCGCCAGCAGTTTTGAGATGACCGCGCACCTATACTCGTCAATACTAGAAAGACTTCTGTTTCCGCTACCACGAAATGTAAACAGAGGCGCATTAGCTAAGCTACAATATGCGAGGAATGCTAAAAATCAATTTAAAATATCAATTAACATATCAAAGCTACAGAAAACTATTCAGTCAACATGCAATCATGCAAGAACAAACATATGTGATCATAATAACTGCTGTAATTATTACTATTATCATTACTAATTCTGTTGTTGTTTTGCCCATTTTTAATTATTAATATTATTATTATTATTATTATTAAAAATAATATTCTTGGGGCGGGGCAAGCACAGGCAGCACACAGCGATGCATTTTCTGTTCCTCAAAACCCTGAATTTAATGAATGAGAACGATACCCAAAAGAAAACGTGCACAAAGCGTAAAAAATGCTGATATCGGTGTGAATGATTACGGTTTTAAATTCCGCTGAATGACGCCCGGACTAAAATAAACCGCCGCTGAACCACCAGAGTTTCTTGGAAGCCCGCTATCACGCCACTCGCCCATACCAGCCAGCAAGCCACATGCGCCACCGCGGCCCTGACTTCGCAGAAGACGGCGGGATTGACGCACATGCGGGGCGGGGCTTGCCCGGACTCGCCTCTCTTCACACCCCACATAGACGTTGCTGGGAGACCAGAGGGAGTTCCTTAAAATATGCACAGCCCTTGACGAGCGGGCGAGCCTTTCCGGGCCGAGAGATTACAGAAAGCCTGGGAAGCTAATAGCCAGATGCTTATTTACCACAACATCCCCTTTTCTTGGGTGCAATTTACTAGTCAGGCTCCAACTGGTCTTTCATTAAAATAAAAAAAAAGCTGTTTAAATCTAATTATAATCTCTACATTACTACAAAGAGAAATGTTAAAAGATCTTACCTGAGTTTCTGTTAAACTCTCTAAAGCTTGCATGATGGATTGTTCTGGCTTTGGGGCTTGGGACTACACACACACACACACACACACACAGAGACACACATTTAAAAACATGTATTATTTTTGCAAACACATGGCATCACATCATTAAAAACGTTCAGCATTTTGCATTAAATTCCGCTAGTCAGTGCAACAGACTGTTATAATACTGTTTGCATGGATTTTACTGGGCAACTATAATGCATGGAAATAATTCTTACCATCAAACCTGCCTCGACTGTTGGTACAAGTGTTAACCTGCTCCCATCAGAGACACCAAAATCCTGCAGCTTTCCTGAATGCAAACGCCTGTGGATAAGTAGTAAGAACAAAAAATAAGTGTTTGAAAATACAATGAATTAAGTTTTGCGACAAAAGAGCAGAACAACAACGTAACGATAATAAAATTAAGTGCTTCTTGTTTTTCAGTGACCTTGAAATGCAGATAGTTACCAGGGTGCCATAAAAAGATAAGAACGAAACACACAAAAAGGAAATTCTCCAATATGATATGACATCACTGCACAATCCGACCTACTGGTTTAATATGGATGCGGAATGTCTAAGGAAGCGTCTTATATTCACGTAGACAGCTTTATATCCGTCTATGTAACATTCCAAAATATAAACTTTATTTTGTATTTGATATCTGTGCCCGTCCGGCCTACAAATAATAATAAAACTCGTAATTGCTGCGTGTTTGACTCATTGCTGCATGTTCATCAGAATCGAAAACGCAGACTGCAGCAGTTACTTTTTCGATTCACGTTAAGACAAATGTTTCCATGTTACAGGAGGTTCGCATTCATACCGATCACACTGAAGCCGATCGAAAACTCCATGCCAACTTCATGCAGAAAACGCTACTTTGATGCGACGCTCATCCCGCGGGGGTGTTAAACTCTCCGCGCGTTGCAACGTGACACAAGACGTTACAACATTGCTTTTACGTTAAAGCGTTACTTCAACGGGAAGTGGATGCAATCGTCCTCGAGAACGATTTGTAACTGGCAGCAGTAAGCAAGATCCATCCGGCTTATACAAGAAGATCCGATCATTCGACAACGTTACCGAAATGGAAACGGCATTGGCTTATTTATTTGCAGGCTTAAGAACAGACACAGAGCGCGCACATTAGAAGAGACCTATAAGCACACTTTGTTGTCCTACGTTATATAAACCATTGCGCAATTACACCCAGGAATCTTTTGCACGCTAACTGCAATATTGTTATTTAACTTTAGTTACCCTGCCCCCCCGTTTTCCGCACATACACACGCCGAAACAGCATAAATCCCCTCTGCCATGCCGATTATAAACATGTCTGCACAGCCCGCTGTCGTTAACAAGAGAGCCAGACCGATAAAGCGGATAGGGGCTGGTAGCAACATTTTTGACAGCAATTTACCTGTGACTTATACGTCATACACATTATCTAGTCGATCATTTAAGTCACTCTGCCTATTGTAAATAATAAAAAAAATACGCAATCCAGGACTACATAAAAATTACATGCAATTGATCCGAATTTGTAACGATCGATGGTATAAATTATCATATTATACATTCCATTGGCCTGATCGTCCAAAGGAGCATTTTAAAAGGATGGTGTAAAAAGCTGGCCGTAGTGCTTCTTTCAGACCAGGTGCAAACCGCACCTGAAGGTTCGTTTTCTATGTGCATGGTTACTCACGTCTCCTTGTGCAGCAGAGCAAGTCGCTCTTTGGGGACGCGGAGCCTTTGCGAGAGCCTCCTCTTCAGCCCCTCCACCGTCTCCTCCAGGGGAAGGGAAACTTCGAAGCGTGTGCCGGTTGTGGAGTGAATAAGCACATTCATGGAGGGCTCGCTTGGGACGGCCTCGCAGGACGGAGCTCCGCGACTGGTGCAGCTACTGGCGGTGGGATGCTGGTCCATTCGAGTCTCTGAGTTTGTAAAAGGGAAACCGAGGTAGGATTTTTAAAATTTCTATAACTGTTTATGGCTGCGGAGGAAAAAAAACTAACTGGATCTGTCGTCAAGTCGATGGGGACAAAAGCATTCTTTATCTGGTTCCTTGAGCCTGTGATCCACGTACACAGTATTTCCCTTTTGTCCCCCTAGAGCCAAAAAATAGATAACGAACGCTATTCTTACCAAATATTTTCCTTTTTTCTGCATATATTACTAATTTCTATATTTTCCTTTTCGGTCACGGGGGTGTGTTTGCGATCCCACGTCCAGAGCTGATGTCCCGTTTTAAAGACTACATACGTCGATCACTGAAAAGCTAGTGAGCTAACAATAGAATCTGTACTGCAAAATCGACCTTGCAGTATAAATCATCTGTACACTTATTTACGAACGTTCAAATAAAGGAATAAGAAATATATGCTAGAAAATATTTGTTGTATGAGCTAAAAAAAAAGAAACGCTCCCGCAGAATGTATCTTTCGGCGTCAGGTTCCACAAAACTACACACGCCTTAAAGAAAGTAACAAAGTCCTCCGTTCTCTGCCCATGCTTCTCACGGCGACTCCAGCACAAAATCGCCGACAGCAGGCGCATCGGAGCGCCGTTCCTCCACAGTGAGGCCACGCCTACCGCACCCAGGCCTTCTGACCTATCACCGGAATAAATGCGTAGACTTTCTAGCAGTGACCTATCCGCAAGCCGGTTAAAACCACCCACATGGCGGATAGGCTCCACCCCTAACCGTCTACCACGCTTTGTGAAAATAACCAATCAATTCACGGCTAGTGTGACGAATCACGTTTAGGTACGCAATTGTGCCCGCCCTCTTCAGTCATTCATAATGTGACAACCACAGGAACTTATGCGATACCAGACAATGTTTTATCTCTGAAACTGAATTTTATTCTTTAGTAATAATACCAATATCAGGAATACAATACTAGTGTTCCATTCATCCGGCAGTATATTTTGATGGACGGTTTCCTTCTCATTTTGCTTCCATATTGGTCAATTAGTTTTGCTTTAAATCAGCAAGTATTACCAGTATAAGTCAGTAGATGGATGGATTCTCAGAAGGAAATACGAATGGACAATCGGCACATTTCCTGTCCCCTCCACATGTCCTGGCTAAAATGGATAATGAATTTAGACTATATGTCAGCTAAATTGTGAGACTGCAGTTTTCAGTCCTATCAGTATCAAAGTGAAAAATTAAAACCATGGCAACGTCATTGCGCCCGTTCACCAACATTTTTTAAACTATGTCTTTATTAATATAACAATATTAATGTTTGCAGTAATATGAAGTATCGGATAAAGACATACTCCTCTACGTAGGCGGATGAATTGAAGTAAAATTTAAAAGGAAAATCATTCCGCCCTCTAGCGGTAAAACACCAACACGTATTATTTTGCGAATCGGACAATATAGTACACAAAGCAGATTCTTTAAGTTTGGTTCTGCTTTCGAGTTTCAAGTTTGCCTATTTGTAACAACAACAATAATAAGTAATCATTAATAAATATGTTATTTTATTTAAAAAACTGCTACATTCTAATATCTAAAAATCAACATACTGCTTTGGACCATAATTCACTTGTATTTTGAATACAAACAGAAAACAAAACATTGATTTGCTTATGCTAAACTTTCCATTTGGTAAATATTTAGTGGACGCCTTTAGCCAAAGTGACATGCAAAAGGGTATGCGATCCAGCTGGGGCTAAGGGACTTGCCATAGCATTAGGCACTATACTTGAACCAACCGCCTCCCAGGCATAACAAGCCTAATCCTCTGAGCTGCATACCGCCTCATTCTCGATCCGTGTACGAGCCACGGACAGTCTAGGGGTTAAGAAAACAATACTGCATTCTCTAAAATATCAAAATTTCGGTACTTGGTGGGGAAGTACGGATACATCCGTTAATGTGTTTGCAAGTTTAAATGGTCAATCTGACTGGAAAAATTCACAGTTAGTTTGCATACTTCTTAAATTTGTCTAGCAGGTACTAGACAAATTTATGAGGTACGCAAACTAACTGTGAATTACACGGCAGAGACACGTTCTCTGCAGTAACAAATACACATTTAGTGCAATAGCCTATTATTGGGGGGAAAATCCCCAGTTGGTTTCGACACATACATACTTTAGTGTTGTTTTGGCCAGCTTAAATAATAGGGCAAGGTGGGATCGCCGCGTGAAATTCTACCAAAAGGCTGTGGATGCATGGTTTCTATGTGACTCGCTATCCTGCCCTGTATGACAACAGCTTTAGTCACCTTAGGCCTACACCACAAGCAGGTGTGCATATAGCGTGTGTACGTGTGAGTAGAAATGCAGAGGGGAAAATGCCCGACCTGGGTCTTAGGCAATCTTACATGACAACAGTTCCCTTTGATAACACAATTCCTCGCATATTATACAAAGGGCAGGTAAACGGTGTACGAGCGTAGTTCTCGCTGGCTGACGCGTTTATTTCATCTCCATTGTTCTTAATTAATTACTCAAACGTCGCCTGCCGACTTGTCCCTCTCGTTCTGTACATTCTGTGCAATATCGACACATAGTGAAGCTACTTCACAACGATCTGCCTTTTGTTGTGAGAAAAAAACACATGCTCCGTACAGACTACGTGTATTATTATAAATGTTAATAATATCAGTGTTTAAAATGACAATATAGGCTAAGTCACATTACTAGGCTTCAAACAATATAATAATGGCTGTGAAGTAATATTTTTTAAGATGAAAAATGTAATAATTAAACTTACCAATCACCGTAGTTTGAAATCTTCCTCAGTTGTATAGTGTAAATCCGAAATAACGCAAAAATGTTCTATCGGGAAAAGCACCAAATCCTCACAAAGTATACGGCGAAGCTGAAAGCCTTTAGTGCGATACGTCCCAGGCGCTTTAGTTCATGAACAATGCAGCCGTCGAGGTGGGACACCTCTTAACTGAGTTTTTTCGGATCTGGGTGGAGAACTTAGTAATTGTCCTGTCAGCCAGTGATTTAAGGTAGTCTTGGGAGTCACGTCGTTGCGAGGATTACCGCCTCCACAATACGGCTCTGGGCGCTGTGGAGGCTACTTTGATACCATGGTTTCACATCAGCGATCTGAAGATCAAGAACACATTTTTAACTTGTGTAATTTTCGAAATGTTCTTCAGTTACAGCTACGTACCATCAGCCTTCTTTAGTGCGCAGTCATAGTGACAAATAAGCTACAGTATTCAAGTCTTATAAGGAATTTGAAAACGTGATAAACACAGTTGAGAAGGTCTTCCAGTAACTTAACATTACTGGATTTCAGCGGTCACATACTATAACTGAACATTTACATAGCTTAATTGTTCCATATCATCATCATTATTATTATTATTATTATTATTATTATTATACTATTACCATTACATTGAAATTGTACTCTTTATACGAATCCAAAATCTAATGAAAACATGGTTCATTTGTTTTTAATTACAAAACTTATTTAAATGTATTGCAGTATTATGAAGTGGTGTATAATTTATATTATAAGTAAGTATGTAAGGTGCGGTGTGTTCTCGTCTTCGGTCGAGCGACCTTAAACAGGATTAAGCAGCGCTAATGAGGAGAAGCGACGTCATCTTGTGACGACAGAGCGAGATGGAGGGAGGCAAACAATCACTAGGCAACAAGCAAATGAAAATACGAGACAGCGTCATTCCTGTAAAATCACATATCTTATTGGACAAAGCAGTAAGGAAGTTGTTTTTTTGACGTGCGGTATAATAAGATAAAATCAACAGAACAACAAGGGGACTACAGGAACCGATGCAGTCTCATTAATAATGATATTAAGCCTGTCTCGAAGTTCGTGTTTACACATACATACACAAACACAGACACAGGTTTGTAATTGTATCTCTATTGCGACTCTCCATGCATTTCTATGGGGGAAACTCTACCCAGCCCTAACCTTAACCATAAGTAACCAAACAAAATACGAGACGTTTGGTATTTTTACTTTTTAAATTACAATCACAGATCTTTGTGGGGACCTGAAAAATTTGGTCCCCTCAATGTAATATAACCCTAATCCACACAGACACATACACACACACACACACACACACACACATACACATAAACACAAAGTTTTTATATAGGTTTACAGGTTAATACTCATTAACAAATGCTATAGTGTCTTTTGTGTTTCAAATATGATGTCCTGACATACGTAACAAATTCAGGCTAAGTCCTTTTCCCTTTAAGGAGAAATCATTAGTCTCATAATTGAATTGTGATGTAATGTTTCTCGGTAAAGAAGAAGACAATGGCTTCTAAACACAGCAATCTAAGATGCTACAGGAGAACTATTTGTGTGTCCTGTATTTGAGGCACACACGCGTACCGACACACTGAGTCAGTGTTTTTATCTTGTCTTGGAGCGTACGCTTGTGTAATATGTTGCTTGGTGGCTTGTATATGAAAACATACGGCATTGGTTTTGGGGAAAGTCACACCCACTGTCCCCTCCCATTGGCTGAAATATCTCCTGCTCACTGCATCCTGTAGATTCCAGCAAAGCTGACTCAATGCCTGGTGGAGATTGAACATCCAGTACAAGGACACGAGGTGTTTTCTAAGGTCTCCCCTCACATTTATCCATGTCACCGCCCGTCTTTCATCCTGTCCCTGTTTCCTGCCCCTCACTTTTGTCTCCCGAGTATCATTATGTTTAATATTTACTCAAGCCGGAGCACCACCTATATCAAACTGTTTAGATCCTATTTGTTTGTGCTAGCATTCTGTCACCTCGATGGCTGCAGTATCACATCCCTTGGCACACCGCTGAGTACCAGTACATCCTGTTGAATCACTGAGACTAAGATGGGAGGGGCCTGCACCTCTGTGACAGTCACTGGTTCCAGTGCCATCAGGATAGAATGTGTATATTCTGGATTGGTGCAGTAACACATACCATTCATATTACTGTATTTTCATCCTATACTTTTTTTCAAATCTGACAATTGTAGCTGAAAAATTAAGGGTGGTGCTGATGCCTTCAGGAAACAAATTTGATATGCCTGGTTTGCCATGTCAGAAAATCAAGAAAATACCATTTTTTCCCCTCAAAAAAATCATACTCTTGATGGGGGGGGGGGCATTAGTGTTGTGTGGTAAAGGGGGAGCAGGGATGTAATAAGCAGAAGCTGGCTTGTTTGCTGACTGGCACTGTTTACACTTCCAGTTTCGTTCAGGCAGGACAATCGAACAATTAAAATATGACTCACACATATGACTCACACTTCTGTCCATTCGTCTGACAAAAAAACAGAAAGGACTTTACCTCCAAGCGATGGCAGATAGCCTGATGCAGCGAGGCAAATTGCCCTCTGTAAACAGCTCTGCTGGGTACTATTCGTGGTGCATCTTTTCCTGCTGTGTTCTCACTGCTCCCTGACCCCTCCGTTTGTAAACTGAAACAGACGGAAGTAGGTGAACGAGGGACACCACAGAGAGTGTTCTGACTGGCTGCATCGCTGTCCGGGTTGGGAATTGCGAAATGGAAGTTCACAGCTTCCTGCGACGGATGGTGCGTACAAGGGAGAAGATATTCAGGACCTCTCTGCCCTGCAGCAAGGACACTTTCCACAAACACTGCATTTGCAAAGCCTCTGTGTCACAGAAGACCCCTCCCATGCTTCCTGTGGACTCTCTGTCCTGCTCTGGTCTGGCAGCGGGTACTGGAGCATCCAAGCCAGTTCTGCCGGGTTCAGCAACAGCTTCTCCCAGGGCCTGATCTGTTTCCTGCATCTGCCCAATTTGCCTCTGTTGCGAAGATTGTAAGGTTGTGTCACACATCGCAGTAAAGCCTGAGACCCGTTGGCTTAAAGCTACAAACTACTGAGATGGCAGCAAGGTGGAAATTCTTTAAAATGGGAACTCAGAGTGGCCCATAAGAAACATAAGAAATTTACATACAAGAGGAGGCCATTCGGCCCATCAAGCTCATTTGGGGAGAACTTAACTAATAGCTCAGAGTTGTTAAAATCTTATCTA
>JAABNX020000049.1:13023543-13037283 GCA_015163995.2 Mormyrus lacerda
TTAGTCTCCTTTGCTCAAGGCTGAACAGATTCAGCTCAGCTAACCTCTCCTCATAAGACATTCCTCTAAGACCAGGAGTCATTCTCATAGACCTACGCTGCAGTGTTTATTAATAAGGTAGCTGCGGAGCAGTAAGACAGTTTGAGGCTTACTCAGAGGAAGAATGCATACTGAAAGTGTGTGTGTGTATATATATATATATATATATATAAAATCAGATTAGGACTTGGAATTGGCACATATCAATACTGAAAGGATTGGGGCGTCCCTGTTTTTATAGTTATCATTTATATGCACAACACACTGTGTATGTAAACTCTTGTGTCCAGCCCCACTGATTTCTGTGTTTCACACTTTAAGTATTGTGAAATGCCCCACCCCCTTTGTTACTTGCTGTCTGTATGTCACACTGTGGTTCTGGGGGAACATTATTTTGTGTCACTGTATGACAATAAAGCCCACTGGACTGGACTGGACTCGAAGCACGATTGTGACTTCATCATGGTGACGGTGTCTGTATGCTTCCACTGGGCTATATGTTCTGAGGTTTGAGCTCCTGTTAGTGTCTCCATAGATGAATTCATCCAAAAAAGACTGTAAAGAAATGCAGCAAACAAAACAAGAGTGCCCTGCCCAGAATTAGGTTACAGGGACACACCCCTGGAGCCAGATCCAGGCTGGTTTACTGGCGAGTGCCCGGTATCCAGGGGGCTACCCTCGTGATCCAGCCAGGCTCACCCCCAAATGAGTAAATGGAGCCATTTTGAGGGATCACCAGTATGGATGGCAAGCATGATGGATCACACCTTGCTGATGGACACTGGCTTTGGGAACGCTACCTCTCTGATAGGGAAGATGCTTGGGATATGTGGGATTTAGAAAGGTACCATTCAAATCAAGTTGGCCTCTTGATGGAGGGCAGAGTCTCACTTACGTGGAGTTTCTCAGTGGTCCAAGACCTCAGATGGGTGTGGGAGTAGATGTTGGTGCAAGGCTGTGGGATGTGCAGCTGGAGGTTCTTCTGGTGGACAGGAGGGAGGTCTGTATGTGTCTTTGAGGTGCAGAATGTGAATGTACTTGTTACCTCCTATTGGCGGCAGGTGCCTCTGTCCATCCAGGGAAGCACTGTGTGTTGGGGTGAGCGATCAAGGCACATCTTCAGCGTTGCATGGACGGTAGATAAAGTACCTCTGGATTTATAAACAGGGCCAGTGGCCACTATTTTTAAAAGGGAGCGATCAATAGATGTTACAACTGCAACGGACCAACTTCTCAGCTTCCCTGATCAAGTCTGTCCCCAGAGACTGAGGGGAAGACTCAGCCCAGATCGAGGGTTCAGGAGGAACAATCCATATCCTGGTCTGGCCACAGGAAATTGAAGCAACTTGATCTTCTCATACACTTCAGTGAAGTAAAGTTTTACAGGAACATACTGATGCAATCTACATGTACGATGTTGACATACGACGAGATGAGAAGGCATATGACTGTATGGCCCAGCTCATACTGTAGGAGACACTACTGGAATTTGAGGCACCTGGGTCAGGACTCTATGCTATTCACTTCCTGTATGTAGTAAGAGGTGTGCCTGCAATCGTCGCACAGACTAAAAGTTGTTTGCATTGGGTGTCGGCCTCTAGAAAGGGTGCATCTAATCTCCACCCCTGTAATGACATCATGGCCTCATGTCACGGATGTCACGATGCGGTCACGGCCGGAAGGACGTCTAGTACTGAGGATTTGAGAGCAGAAGCGTAATCTTGCAGTCATCGGACCGGGGCCTCCAGTACACAGTCGAGGGACTTGATGCCAAATGTGAAGTAGCAGGGATGGGAATCTAAAAAAAAAAGCTAAAATGATCTGATGAGCCCCCTGTTTCACCAGTCAGTCTATGTCCTTTTCCTCAGCGGTGGTCATTAGCTGTGGGTAACCGCCACAAGAACATGGTCCAGGAATTCTCTCTCTCAGCTGCCATCTGGGAATCCCCCACAGCAAGCTGTGTCCTCTGGTCCTGGTCCAGCTCAGCATCATCTCGACCGGGAGAAACAATGATGATGCTGCTGATTGAAGACGTCCGTGCTTCTCGACTAAACTGAAGGCCATACAAGTGATCTTAACAACGCCTAGGTTTTAATTAAAAGAAAAAATAAATGAAAACAAAGCAGCCAATTCGGGAACAGTATTACACAATTCAGCAGCCGGTCTTTCCTATAGACCTGTAAGCATACTTCTGTCGTTTGATTACACAACACCTAATCCAGCTTCTCAATGGCCTTGACATAACAATCTATTAAAATACATTCATTGTATTACTATACTTAGTAACACGAAGCAAATAAAATTTACCTAAGGAGCTGACTTAAAATTCTTGGCGTATTTGTCAACATACATGCATGTTTGTATATGTATCTTCCAGCCGTATAAGCAAGATGAGCCGCTCATCTGTGAAGCAGTGTGAAAGGATATGGATGGCTGTTCATGTAAAAGAATAAAGTAATAAAGCTGTATTCTATGCTGGTTGCTTTGGTGACTGTCATAAATATTGTTAGCACTACGGGAGGGGCAACCAGTCAACACTACGACTCCGGCACCTGTTTCCAGAAGGCTGGAATTCCATGTGCGATTCACACAAATCTCACATACCCGGTTATATCACACTGTTTGCGATACAATCACTTAATGCTAAGATAAAATGCAAATTCCTGTTTGTGCAGGTCTTCACAAATGTGCGACTCATACTGCGCAGATGTTAGCAGCTCCCCGGGTTCCTGGAGGGCATGTAGCCTCAGGTAACCATAAACAGAACGGCAGATCATATAAGGCCGACGTCTGTTCTCAGGGCAACGGGAAACAAACACAAGACAGCAGCCAGCATCACAGATCACAGATATCATAGACAGGTACAAAGACACACATGTGGGTCACCACCTGAAAGCCATTCATTGTATCTGTGTCAGGCTTAAAGCTAATTAACTGCCTGAAGGTGGGTGTTTCAGGCTTGACTAAAGTCCGTGAGGGTTGTGTGTCATCTTCTGATGCAGGGACCACCCACCCATATCTAAACAAGCGTCGTAGATATCGTTCAAGTGCCCAGCTATAAATGTTTGTTAACATAATCACCGTATTGTTGATGACCAAAAAAGGTGTTCAGTGACCCATTATTGGTGTTAAGGCGAAGCGGCAGGTCCGCTCACAAAACCTGCTCCCCGAACCAGGACCAAGATCCAGATGACCATATACAGCCGCATATTCAGTCTCCAATCTGTGAGCAACTGCAGCCTCATTCACAGATTACAGTTTATGAAGCCAGAATATGCCCAAGTTCCCCAAATACTTCCTCTGTGATAAAACAGTACCAAAAACAAATAAAGAATCCACACATCCACTCTCAAATTCTCCAGGTCAACAGAACATTCCAGAAACAGTTGCCCATGGTGAACCCAGATTGGAATTCAAACTTAAAAGAACTGAAGTAAAATAATCGTGTTTTTTTTGAATACAGATACTTTATTAATCTCCATTGGGAAATGCTCTTTTAACCCACTCCATAAAGCATAGATACAGGTGAGAGCAAGCTTGGGGGGGGGGGGGGTCACAGAGCAGGGACAGCCAGTGTGCAGCACCCCTGGATCTGGCAATTAAGGGTCTTGTTCAGGGGCCCAACAGCGATATCAGTGCACTGGTCCTGGGATTTGAACTAGCAACCTTCGGGACATGGGTCCAGAGTCCTAACTCACTGTCCCCAAGAAAAGTGCTTAAACCAACTAGGAGTTGAACCTAGAACCTTCTGATGTTCCACACACATTACTTTATTGATCCCAACTGGGAAACTGCTATTTCAGCTATACCACCCGGTGCTCCATGAGACCCACAGACAGGTGAGAGCTATATCCCAGTGACAGCCAGTACCCAGCACCCCTGAGGCTGATTAAGCATCCTGCATAAAGGCAATGTTCTGCTAGACATGGAGTTTGAACTGGCAACCAATCATAGATCACAGTGCCCTAATCCCTTCAGCGACATACAGTTTAACATGGATACAAGCCCTCTATCATGAGGGGAATCACAGCACAGTGCTTGTCAGGCAGGTCCAATCACCCACTATAGAGCCCAGTGCAAAGACCCACAGGCATGCTGAGGCTGGGTTTGAGCCAGCAACCTTCTGATTACAGGCACACAGGCTTAGCCCAGTGAGCCACACACAGGGGTTAAATCAGAATTAAAGAGGAGGGGCAGCCCTATCAGGTACAGAGTCAGGGGGATCTGATTGTCTGGGCCCATCTCCTCCAAAATCTGATTGGTTCTCTCTCTGAGTCAATCATTTTTTTCTTACAGCCATCAGAACATTTTTGCTCAAGTAAAACTTCCGTAAGCTAATATTCTTGCTTATTAATTCCTAATGCCCCCATGAAAATGCATCAAGTTATCAATTTATTCACTAATTGCTTCTTGAACACTTTACGTAGCAAACACTAGATCGTGTTGTTTTGTCAGCATTACAGTAAGCAAAACAAGTCAAAATACAAAAACATGGGATAGAAATTAAAGCTTTGTGCAGGATCTCATCCATTTGAGAAAATGTCGGGTTAGAGCTATTAATAGATCGAAGAAAAAAAAAAAAAGATTCTTAGCGCAAATTAGCGGACATTAAGAAAAAGACGATTGGACATAAGGCACCAGGCACCCGCTACATTTAAGCCCCGCCCACAAGAGTTGGGAGGATGCAAAAATCCTGGACCGTCCGGGGGTCCCAAGGGACTGGGCTGGGAATCGCTGTGCTGAAGGACACCGATGCTCCCACGCTTACATTCCCGTGTCCAACATCAGCACCTTGTCGCCAAGTTTCTTTGGAGATCGTTCCTTGGAGGGAGATGCCTTTAAAAACACTCCTTTATCTGACAGCGGAAAAAAACCCATCCCAACCCAAAGAATGAACTGCCCATTTACTGGAATCTAAAAAAAAAAACAAAAAAGAAAGATCCAGCTTAATCCACCACAAACTGTAGTAATGTTTTTTCCCGGTGCAATGAGTGTATTTCCCGAATCAATCACACAGACCACAAACAGAACAATGGCTATGGGGCTGTGACAACACGCCCGCCCCCAAGAGACGACGGGGGTCTGGACATTCAAGTTTTGTCCATGTAAAGAGCAGCAGGCCAAACGGAAACGCAACTCAACAGCCATTGTCAGCTCAAGTCACTCATTTCACCTTGAAGAAAATGTCAGCTGAGGCCACGGGGGGTCTGCCAGAAAGTGTCCTGCAAAAAAAACAGACGGTCCCTTTTCTTATATGTGATGTAATGGTTTCATCTCAATCCTACCTTAATCAGGCTTATAAGGTCCTTAACAGGCTAATAACGAATGCGGCAGGGTGGAAGCAGCATGGGTTGGATTGAAAACACCGTGGCAGTGGGAGGCACCGGGAACAGGATCGAGAACCACCACCCAAACTACTCAGCGACCACAAAATTCCTGCGACAGCAGCAAAATAAAATGCAGCAGAAAACGTCCTGCTTCTGCGATACTATTTAATCAGTACTCTTTCCTTATAAGCACAGACAACAAATCTTAGCTATACAAATAACGAGAAGGGAAGGAATCCTTCTGAAGTACACCAAGACGAAAAAAGCTACTTTACTGACACCTTCTGGAAAGAAACTGAACCATGACAATTTCTGGCAGAAACAGGCTTCAGTTCTGTTAGATGGAGCAGTTACTGGTGGAGCAGGGAGTGAAACGAACCCACAATCTAATCCAAGGAATATAAAAGAAGAATACAGACAGGGAACAGAGGTGTTATTCCAAATAAATTTATTGGTAATTTCATCCGCTGTACAAAGCACAGGTGTCTTGCGCTTAAAGGATCGAGTCTGCAGGGATGGGGACAGACGGTTTTCAGTCACTCCTTCACGCCAGTATAACAGAGTACCTAAGAAATACGTCACTGGTCAGTACACAATATATTTCTTACTCAGCTGATTATATCTCACTGGAAAAACAACTGTTCTTGGGAAGATAAAGAATCTATTTATATTAAGAAGAGCGCCGATGCAATAATACAGCAACAGGCAGGAATGATTTTTGGATCAAGCAAGGCTAGTCAAAAAATAAAATAAAAATAAAAAAACAAACAGAAAACATTTAAGCAGATCATTATATGGCAACGGGCAGCGCAGTACGAGTATGACTCTCACCTGGAGGCACCGACGAAGCACCTACTCCAGGGCCTTGACGATGGCCTCGTTGGCCTCTATGCTGATTTGTGCCTCCGCCCTGGACGCTTCATCCGTGGCCGTCCCGAGGTCAACCTGGGCCTTCTCGAGGTTTGCTTTGGCCGTCTGGAAAAAGCAGCGGCGGCCTTTAACTCCAATACTGCAAGCGCGCTACCATTAGCAAACAAAATGCCTCAGAGCACGGACAAGTCAAAATTAGTGAATTTGCATCTCTTCTCGAATAACCTCTTAGGTTGAATACAGACAAATCTACAAAATGTACAAGTTAGAAATACACAACAGCTTTATGGATGTGACAAAGGCACTTTGGTGCAGAATTGCCATATGACAGATTTAACAAAGGTTTGAAGCCTATTTCATAAATAAAAAGGCATTTGTCTTTGACTGGACAGATAGAGAAGAAAGTTCCCATGATGTCATCATTCATGCAGAATGATGACATCAACATAATCGAAGACTATCATGCTCACATGCTCTAAAGCAGGGTTCCCAAATTCCAGTCCTGAAGGCCCGGAATCCAACCCAGTTTGCAGATTTCCCTGCTCAAACATCTTAATCAGCTAATTATAAGGTTAACTAATTGTGTTTGAACCAGAAAATCCACAAACCGGGTTGGATTCTGGCCCTTCACGACTGGAATTCGGAAAGCCTGCTCTAAAGAGAGCTGGACTCACCGCCAGGTCCAGGTTGTCGAGGGTTACGGCTTCTTCGGCCAGTAGTTGCACGGACGAGTCCGCATTGACTGTGACAGAACCGCTGCTCACTGAGAAACAGAAGCACCTTTACTGACAGCACAGAGTGTTGATAAGCAGGATTAAGAAAGGGCATCACTGACTATGATCAACATTTAAATACCTCACTGCGTCTGTGCCTTGTACGAAATTCTTTCACAAGCTGCACTGCATCACAGAAACTAAGTCAACACTTTAAAGAAAATCGTGTGACCACAACAGGACAGCACAGTGCTTAAATACTGCTCCATTTCTAATTGAACCAACAGGAAATACTGTATTCACTATCACTGCCACACAAGTTACACTTGGAAAACAATTGCATCATTTGTATTACTGCTTTATCCAATCAGAAACAGCCCCATTTATTTTATGCAAGAAATGGTGCGTTCTGGCTATGAAGAGCCAGATATCTCAAAAACCAAAGAGAAATGAAAGCAGTGCATAGCTCAGCACAGTACATTCAATGCACATCATTTACAAGAAAGGCTACAAAGTAACATTAAAATAACAGCATTAAACTAACAGCGCTCCTTAAGTGTCAATGGAACCAGGTTACTATAGTAGGATGTGAAATATCAAATTTCCATCTATCAATTGTCTTCATCCGTTTGTCTTATTCAGGATTGTGGGATTCCAGAGCATTCACACCTATGGTGAATTTGACAACTCCAATTGACCTCGGCATGTTTTTGGACTGGAGGGGGGGGGGGGGACCAGTGCACCCAGAGGAAACCCCACGACGACACGGGGAGAACATGCAAACACCACACACAATCACGAACCCTTGGTCCCAGAGGTGAGAGGCAGCCGTGCTAACCACAGCGCCACCATGCTGCCAAACAACAAATTTAAGTAAGAAAATAATACGAGGCCAGACAACATAAAATGCGTTAAAACAGGGCTTCTCACCGAAATACTTTGCAGAAGAACCATCTTCATTGAAGACCGTGACCACACCAGGCCGCAGGACCTGCAGCGTGGGGACGTGTGCGGGGAGGATGCCAAAGGCGCCGGTCAGCGTGGGCACGTCGATCTGCTTCACGTTCGCCTCCTTATAGAACACCTACAAGCACCAGTAAGCAGTCAGCGCCGTACAGACACACGGATACCTACATGTACCATCTGATTAATCAATAACGAGAACTTGAGTTAAATCAGTTTTAGGTTGGATGTTCGACAGATATTCAGATCCACACTCTCCAGACCTAGCGGCGGTATTTCATTCACGTTAGCCGGCATAAGGGGTCGAAAGACGGCCAGTTCAATTCCACCGCCTCGCAGATGATGGCTGCTGTGTCCTGTGAGTCTCACGTAGTACAATACTTGGTTTTGGATCACTGGCTCACACAGCCTAGGAGCTATTGAAAAAAAACTTTCGCAAAAAAGAAAATCACATAAAATACACAAAGGGCTGAAAACTAATAAAAATTGTATGCCCTGAGCAGATGATAATAGAATTTGCACCGATTTTGGCGTCACTGGCTCCCGTAGGCTAGAAGCTATTGGGGGGGAACTTTTCCCCTTTAAAACACGTAAAATTCAATAAAGGGTTAAAATAAGTAAAGGTCGCTTTGCGCGATGTGCCTCAGGTAGTTCTACAATCTGCACCCATTTTGAAGTCTCTGGATCCCGTGGCATACAAGTATTAATTGACGGTCCCTAAATCAGCGGTAAGCTATCATTTGCGAGGCGGGGGAATTCAACTGGACGTCTTTCTACCGCTTTATGTCGCCTAGCGTGAGTGAAACACTGCCGCTACATCTGGAGAATGTGGATCTGAATATCTGTCTAATGTTCTACCTAAAGCTTATTTCACCTCGGCAAAGTATACACACACAAAGCTGCCAACTGTATGGTGACATAACGTCAACCTTTCTTGTCGCCCCGTTTTAATGTATTAATAATTGGGGGTTGCAGTCAATAACTATCCATTTGGGATGATGAGAAATATGTCAACAAACATCACAACGGTAATAAAGACGGCAATCTCGCTTAAGGCTAGAGGAAACTACTTGGCTAACAGCTAAGAGTTAGCAGGCCTATCTCGCACTTGCACCGCGGTCGATCCAGCGATCCGGACAACATAAATCGGGCAGATGTATCAAACAGTTATAAAACGTTTAATCTACAATTAAATGTTAAATACGGACATTTCCTTAACTGTACAAAAACTGAGGTTAAAGAACATACCACGCTAGCTAGCATGCTAAGAGATTCTAATACCAATGTCATTTGATTCAGTTATCCACATCCCTTTAATATTTTAATAATGAAATGCTCAATGACATTTAGCAACTCTTCAAACAGATTATTAGGTAAGCTAAACCAGCAGCCATATATATTTTTTTTGTAGGCCATAGTCCCAGCGGTTATCCCCTGGTTCTTTACCTCGGTCGGCGAGGCAAACGTGAAGGACATCTGGGACGTTGCAGACGGCGGGTCGGCATACCACCGCGCTTGACGCAAAACTGGAAATGCGCGACGAACAAGAGACCGAGCTGCAAACATGTTGCTTAAATTTACAAGTATTATAGAGATGTTTTAAAACAGACTTTCAACCGGCAACCTACAACTCCATTCAAGTCCACCAAGCGGTGTGCCACTAAAAGGGCAAGCGAGACAAGGACAGGATCCACCCCCAGACGCAAATTCCGCCAAGCACCATGGGAAATGAAGTCAATTCAACTGTAGGCGCTCTCTGACATTGGTGTCCCTAAATTGACCACACTGAGAAGGTCTGGCACCTCGTTTGGGATTTCTTTCCTGTTTTGTGACTTGTGTAGCCTGGGACAGGTCTCTGTACTGAATAAGAGATTGGAATATGGATGGATTGATTTATCCAGGCGTACAGTCTATTCATTAAAACTTTACGTCTAAAATAATGCGGGAGCCTTCTCTTTCATAGAACTAATGTGCAATATCCATGACAGAAGTTAAAGAATTAATTGTTGCTAAATCACCAACTTGCTAAATATTCTTCACTATTTCAAATTACATATCTAACCGAGAGGTGGCGCAATCAGAGTGCAAAATAAAGAATGCCTATTAGCATGTGTTACGGCATAGGATAATTTTAACTTTACACATAACTAGATCGAAAATCGAAACATCCACGCGCATCACACCTTTTATATATAACTATACCATACGTGGCACATCCGGACCAGCAAGACTAACAGACACAGATATACATATATGTATGCCTATTTTACCGTATCATATATGCTTTTATGAGTATGATTCTACAAAGGCAACCTTTGCATAAACCTCCGACTTGAGGATACACAGGCGGAGTTTTCTTTCCCATGGTGAGTGCAATGACGGTGGAGAGGTCATAAACTCCATTGTCTTGTCGTTTACCCGCGACAGAATTTTATAAAGAAATCATATAGGCTACCGATATTCTAGTTTTGTTTCAGCAATTAATTGTTCAGCAAATACAACCAGCAACATTTTTTAATTCTGGGATTAAATATAGTATAAATAAAAATTTAAAAATGGTTTTAAAAATCGCTGCGTTGATAAATGACTAGCAAAATTGTATCAAAGGGGTATTAAGGGACCTTGGACAAGGTGCCGGTCAAAGACCTTTGAAACGATTATTGTATACTTTAAGAAAGCTTTGGATTTTTTTGCATGTGCCTCAGTCGTCAGTGATACAATATACTTTTTAATTCGGCACAAAATGATTTTTGTAAATTTATTTTTCTTAAAAACATCAAAGCGAACGACCAAGCTTGCGGTATGTCTTTAAAAAACATCACTAAATCGTGCATAATGTTGAAGGTAAATTTAAGCTTTTTCATCTCTGAATTTTCACGATTTCTTGGAGAAAAAAAGAGACACTCATTACCCGCTTGTACGTAACCAGCTAGTTCGTCATCGTCTACATCACATGGTGCTTTCCAGAGCGGGCTTGTGGGTGTGTCCTAACCCATAGTGTTTCATTCATAAATACCATAAGCGTTTATTTCGGAGCTGACCGATTCCATTATTTTAACACCGAATATCCCTGCATGGACCAGGTAGATTACAGTTAGGTGAGTCTTGTTCGTTCGAGCTGCCTTTCTTCCAAGCATGGAATAACCTATTGTGGCTATGTGCACTGCCGAAAATATCATAACAAAATGTCTTATATGATGATGCCGTTCTTAGCTGACTCTAAACATTTACCAGCATGTGTGAGTTGTTACAATTGCTTCTATATGTGTTCTGATAAGAAACGGAAATTTGAGGGGTATCGCTCTCTGCTCTGTTTTTGTAAGATGCACTTACAAACTAGAAATATCGTAGATACGACAATAAGTTATCCACTTCGGTTCTATACTGTGCGACTCCAGCTGAGTTTCGGCAAAACGGATATCTCCCTTGATGTAAATATAATAAAATATATTATTTGAAATAAAATAGATTTATCAGTCAGTTATCATTCATGGAGTGTGTCAGTCTAGGTGACGGTTTAAGCTACCCAAAGCACCACTGCGGTCGGATGTCACTATTCCGCCGGCGAGCAAAGGAAGCGCACATTGAGGGTATGTGTAGAAATGTATGCTTTGGTTAAATGGGGGCGCTGACAGTTTGTTTGGGGAGACGTAGGACGAGTATTTAATTTCGAAGTGATCTTCATTCTACGCAAATCCTCCAAACAATGTACACCTCGACCAAAAAATGAAAAACGGGAAGCATTTTCCAACTAATCGTAATATGTGCAATATTTCTCTCGTTATAAAATATGTTCCAACGAAATAAAACAAGTGCAAAACGTGTTATGAAATAATAATTTTAATAGCTGCAGACTAGCTCCGGATAAAACCCGGAACAGACATATTTGACATATATCCGTTTGGTTTGCCTATATATGTTGCTGTAGACCAAATATTCTACGAAGAAGACTGACAATGCACATTCTCCATATTTAGCAGTAAGAATAACCCACGCTAGCTGCCAAATAATCATTACTTTGTGGCATTGCGGTTTTTCCTCGTAAATTTACATGACATGAAAATTATTTCATATTTTTAAAGTCGTCCGAAAGTTATCCACGCGAAGCAGCTTCAGACTGCAAGTACTCCAGTATTAGGTAAGGCTACATTACGCATCCTATATATAAACAGGTATATAAAGTCGTTTATGTACTAATATATTTTTCATTATTGGGTCATAACGAAAAATTGACAGTGACTCTTTAAAGTATTGGCGTTTCATATTTATTACAGTGAGCGGTAAAGATAACGATCACTGATGCACAGCGGTATTATAAGTCTTTAATAGCTTAAACAAATAATTGTACAATTAGACTTGTAATTGATTTAATAAATAAGGAGAATTTAGTGCAACCATGAAAAGAAAATCCAATACACCCAAAAAGGACGGGATCTTGATCAATTGCAATAAGTTAATAATATTAATACGTCGGTTCAGACGTATATTTCTTAGCACTCACGCCTTTAAAAGTTACGGCACCGAAACTTGCGATTTGGAATATGCGTGTATGTATACAACTGATCAAATGCTTTCAATGCGATGTTTGTGATAAAGATTATGCAGCCAGGTGTGTACCGTCATCTGAATGTTTTTATTTATCTGGTGATTTACATACCCCCCAGGGCAGCATTAAAAACCGGCCCTCGACTTTTGCCCACACATAGCCTACATGGCCACGATGAATTTTGCTGGGGGGGGTGGTCCCCACGGTCCCGCAATAAATTAGTAAAACGACGAACAACAATCAATATTTTAAGATGTATATTAAAATTCTTAAAATTTTAATATTACATAGCGCTTCCCATAAATATGTGAAGCTGGGCCATGCATTTCCCTTTTCTGTAAAAATGTGTTTGTAGATTTGACCCCTTCCAGATCTTAAATCCGAAAATTTCCGAATAAAGAGAATGATCCAGTCCTATACATGGGTTGTAGAACAACTAATTGATTCGTAGAGTGGGCTATAAAGACTACGCTTTAAATGTAACGAAATCGAGTCTGGTTTAGCTAATGTATAAATAGGCTTGTGGGTGACTGCAGGTGAACGTGCTACGCCCGGGGTAATGCTGAGATGGGAATGGCGCGTGCCAATGGGCGGAAACAGTCACGACGCCGCCTCGAGCGCTCATTGCACGAACACTACACAGTGCAAATGTCTAAGTCCAAGTTTTTAAAAACCTTAGTTCTGCAAGGCTAATTTATCCGTGTAAACATTAATCCATAACCTAATACGGTTGAGAGTCCATTTATTTGACTCAAGTCAAACTTGCTGTGAAATCAGGAAAACTAAATAATTTGGATGTAAATGTTATATAGTAAAAGTTGTGATAAAAATATGACGTCCGAATTGCTGCAGTTCCATTCGATCAAGCTGAATTTGATGTAGTCAGGCCCAGTGTGCGAAATACCCATCAATATTCACGGGACCCCATCTCCTTATTGTCGCACAATACCAATCTTGAGACCCCCTTAAAATTATGGTTTTGGGACTTTCAGGGGGTCTCATGGGTTAATCGGGGGTGTCGGACCCCCCCGGACCCCCCCTGTATCTCGCACACTGGTCAGGCTGGCATAATGGCCTGTCGGCCTGGTGTGATGGGAAGACGTCTGTTGGGTATCAGGAAATCTGCAGCATTCGTTGTAATGATTCCTCGCAGCAGAGGTGGCACCAGGGGGGCTCTGAGCACACTGGCATTGTCCTTGAACTTTGCATATGCAAGCGACTCCAAATGAACGAGGGGGGGGGGGGGGCCTGCGAGATGCTGAGTCTCTGCTCTCCTTCCGCA
>JAABNX020000049.1:13037682-13049321 GCA_015163995.2 Mormyrus lacerda
AGGGCTGATTGTGTGTGTGTGTGTGTGTTTGTGGGGGGGGGGGGCTGGGATTCCAACCCAGTGTTCCATGGAAGGAATATGGGTGAGGATTGTCTGACCAGTCTTTCGCTTCAGGGTGCATCTAAGGTGGAAAATAAAAATGAAATTAAAACAGCAACACGTGGGCTGCATCGGAACAGGGACACGGCCAAGATACCTTTGTGATTTCATGTAACATCAATGTCATTATTTTCCATCACACACTCAGATCACAGGAACACAATGGGCTGCCTCATTAGACACCTGTTGTGGTTTCAGTAGTACTGCTCATGTTTACGTTTGTATGTATTCATTTAGCCGATCCTCTCATCCAGAGCTACATTTATTATTAATTTGCCGACTATTTCCTACATAGTAACTTTGGCAGCAGAGTATTTCAGCCATTTCTAAAGTAGAGATAGATATTTACTGAATCAATTCAGTATAAACGGAACATCCCCAGCTTGAGACTTGAACCTGAATTACTGTTGTAATTCAGAAATAAAGATAGATAACACCAGTGCCAGATAGGAGTCTCTGGGAGTCTAATAGTCAAAAACCAGCAGCAACCTGGGGTTCTTGAAAATAACCGAGAGAGAAGGCTAACAGCTCACTTTTTGATATTATTAATCTGATCATTACAGCTTAAGTTTTCAGGTAGAGTTAAACCTACAGATATACTGAACAGGTCCCTCCTTGACAACATTGTGAAATGTGTATTTAATATTTTTTTGGACATATATGTTAGCCAAACACGGTAGGGACGATTGACAGATGCTTTGGTAAACAGAATATTTTGTTGATTTGCAGTTTCCTATTATTCCTGCACCTAGGAGACGGAGCATCCTGTCATGGGAGCAGGGGCCTCTGCGGGTTTCCCATCATGCCTTTTGGTTGAAGCTTCCTTCCATGGCCGCTATCTTTAATTGTGGAAAACATTTCTCACCTGCCACAAATTAAATATAGTAGCACACTCCCTTGGAGTCAATGGTTGAGAACACAAGACACCAGAGAATAGAAGGTGTGCTGGTTGTCTGTGGCGGAGAGAAATTAGCCACTGCTAACTTTTATAGTTTAGGCCGGAATTTAAAATGACCAGGATTAGACATGCGATCTAGCTGTTTTGACATCGGCTGGGATTTTAATGCCCCTGCGTTTGCGAAACAGTTTTTATTGACTGAAGTTTAATGAAACATAGATCATTTAGCACAACAACAAACGACAACAACACAACAAACTCACAAGAAAATGCATGAAAAAGAATATTTGAAGGAGAGGAAAGTCCCTGATCTGGATTGGGCCTGTTAAGATCCTGATTTGGCTGAAAGATTTTTGGTATGTCCTGGTGTAAGCAGTTCATGGTAAGGCGGTCCAAAAGTTTTTAAAAATTGAATTTGCCAGGCCAGTGTGCAGTGTGTCTGATTAACGGGTGCAATACTGTGCAAAATCTTCTCGGTTAAAGAAAACGATGTCAAAATAATCTTCATATTGTTGTAAAGCTATGATTGTATGCCTTTTCAAAATATAGTAGCTTAGCCATTTCTAAACCATCCCTAAAGCCAGCCCAGTATTTGCAGTAACCATGTGAACCTAAGTATTTGTTGACTACTAGTGCACCTTCATAGGCTAATCAATACCTCGTCACATGATCTAACCAATTAAACCCATGAATTAATTCTGCTGGTGACAAAATTTAACAAATACATGGAATGGCTGCCCCTGAGGAGAGGTTTGGGAACTGAAGAGGTGTTCATCTAGCCATCCAGCAAGACATCAACTTTTTTGGAGAAATTATTATATTCTAAAAAATATTCTAAAGCTATTTTTTTCTGAGCATATGTACACTTATTACCCAAATAAATAGTCTTAAACATTTTTTGACTGCCTAATACATTTGCAAAGTACTGTATTATCAGTGCTTTCTTCCTCCCGTGGAACTGCTCCGCTTGAAGGTTCCTGTTCTCTGTAAGGTCTCTCTTAACAGATTGTGCCCCCCCCAGGACCTCCCACATGGCCCTGGAAAGCAGGATGGCTACGTCCTCCTGCTGGTGCTGCTCTGCGTCTTTGTGGGGGGGACGCTGGTGTTGCTGTCTGTCCTGCTGATCCTGTGCCGTCGCTGCTGTGAGGGGGGGCGCCGCTATTCTAGGTGAGTCGCTTTATTTACTCATCGCGCTGAGGCAGAAAAGATAGAAAATACACTTTATCGATCCCCGTGGGGAAATTCTAATTTTCACCGACCCCAGTTTGCTCCCCAGGACACACACACCTGTGGTGCTGAGCGTTAGTGGCTGTACTCAAGGGTCCAGAGACATGACTATTCTGGCTCGGATCGGCAACCTTCCAATCGCAGGCACTGGGGCTTCGCCCGCTGAGCCACAGGCTGCCTCCAATGGGACCATCTTTAGGATACACGAGCTTTAAAATTCAGAGACATCCTGGTATATCGGGTCAATTTTATGCTGACTGAGCCAATGGAGCGCTGAAGCTCTGGAAACTTTCACGCAGGATCAGGGCTGAAAACCATTGTTATATTAATATTTCGCTATTACTTTGCATCATTATAAACAATGATATATCTGACCTTGGCTGCGAACCTGAATTACTCTAGATAACTGTACAAGATCTAGCTGTATAATTCGTTGAAAGTGTGAAACTCCAAAGACTCCATTAAGCTTAGCTTCTATTTAAGGTTGATTGCTCTGAAAGAATAAATAGAGCGTCATGTTCTGCTCACACCACGCAGGGCAAGTGATGATCCTGAGAAGACCAACACCACCTATGTGGAGGAGTACCAGCCAGTTCCAGGTAAGCGGGCAGCCTTTGGTGTCCATGTCAGATGTTTCCATGGGACTGACATAAGTGACTAGGGTGTGCCTCTGTTCACCCTGACAGAGATCACTATCCGGGTGGACGAGGAGGACTGCCTGTCCTCCTCCAGCGGGCAGGACGTGAAGACGGAGTGCTTCCTGTCCACCGGCTCAACGGGCCGGCGTGTCTCATTCAATGAGTCAGCTCTCTTCGACCATGGCAGGAAAGCGCAGGAGAAAGGCCGCAGGTCAGCCAGTGCCACACTCCTGCCGTCCGCGGGACGAGTTCGAATACTGAGACCTTCTGACAGCTTCCCAGCTGCAGGCCGTTCCAGAGTTCGGTGAAAACTCCGATTCAGAGAAAACCTGACAATTAGTGTCACGTGTTTTGAGCACCAGCTTAATGTGCTGCATCATTGCGCCTACAGCAGCTTTTCCTAGGTGAAGCTCACAGATCTGCTTGATTCGATTGGCAGGTGACTATTCTGAGGCAGTTTTGTGGAAGAAAACAAATTATTTTTGGCTGAGAAAGTTGTAAGAATAAAGAGTTTTGCATTCATCATTTTACTGAGCTTTAACACCTTGTGACACCTCGCTATGATTTTATGCCCATTGTTAGTAAATTGTCACTCTGCAGATCTTTAGGAGGGAAAACAAGGGCTCAAAACAAGGAGTTTAGGCTGAAATAAATTTTGGGGGTGGGGGGGGGATTCGGCAATGATAGGTCCCCTTCATGTCCTTGGGTCAACAATGGGAGGGGCTTGCATTTCACTTTAACCAATCACAGTCTTCATTGTATGATATCACCACATTAATTAAAACCAGTGTTCTCTGTTAAGGGGCAAGCGTCACAGATAAAAACTGCACTACTTTAAAGTAGCGTTTTAATTGTATATCCATTTCGTTAAAGGACATGTCAGAGATACAAAACACAGGAACATGCTTAGCTGCAGAGGCTGGATGGAGCAGCGTAAGGATGACCCTTAATTTCCTGATGATGATGAAGATGATGATAATTATAACGATGACGAGGCTTTAAGAGGCGACCTTCCGATCACAGACAATGAGACTCTCACTCCTCAACTCTATGGCTGGAAGCCTTGAGAAAAATGAGGAACATAGTGATGTCGTGCGATGGAGACTGTGATTGGTTAAAGAAGCGAAATGCTAGTCCCTGCCTTGTTAACCCAGGCACTCGGCAAAATCAGGATGTCCGTCGAAGGACAGTTTCCTGTGTTATTTCTTGTTTCCATAGCTGTCCTTCCACTTGTGCCTTTGTGGTTGTTTACTGACGCTGCTATTCAGAGTGAGCTAGTTTTTCATTGTAACGTACAGTCAGAGTTGGCACAAGTTACAAAAGTAATCTATTACAGAGAGATGATGAAAAAATCAGGTCCAGAAAGTGCAAATCCAGACCAAGCTTTTGTTTCAACCAACCGGTTGAGTATAATGTGTCACAGTCTCAGAATATGACAAAACCTTGGTCTGGATTTGTAATTTCTGGATCCGAACTTTCCACATCTCTCTGCAATAGGTTACTTTTGTGCACAATCATGCAGGATTCTGATTCTGACCCTGAAAATAGGTTCCCTCTTCCCCCCACGTCAGGTACACACTCACCGAGGGAGACTTTCATCACCTGAAGAATGCCCGCCTCACTAACCTCCACCTGCCCCCCCCTGCCCTGAAGATCCTCACCATCCCCGAGTCCCCCGAACAGCCTTCCTCAAAACCCAAACTCTCAATCTTCCAGGTAATGAAAACAAAGGCCAGTTTGGAAAACCTTGGCCAACATCACGGTGCCCTGATAGCAGAGTGAGCAAATCAAGGCTTCCCAAGAAGCACTGAACTGAATTAGCATCTCAAATCAGATTTAAATCAGCCGACGAATAAAGAATGTTTTTGGGAACTGGCGTGTATGCAGTTTAAAATGTCTGTCAGCTATTTGTGAGCAGGGGATTTTTTCCCAGCGAATGGCCTCTTTCCAGATGACCTTGGTTGCTCTGATGTGAATTTCCTTCACTTAGCTTAGCTTCGGCACTATCTGCCGGCTGCCAAGGCTTGACTTTGCCCATGCATCCCCAGCCCCCGGTGCGTGTGCCCCCCCAGACCGCCATCGCGAAGGTGGGCCTCGGCACATGCTCTGGCCTCCCAGGGGATGCCTTAAACTCCACTGCGGATGCTGACTTTGACGAGAGCTTCCCCAATCCCGACCTCCGGCTGCCTCATTCTCGCTCAGTGAGTCCATGCGGCCATAGTAATAGCAAAAGCACCGCACTGCTTACACTGACGGAACAGCTAGCTGGATAAACATGCTGTGGTGGTTCTAAATGATTTATTTCAGTCATGGGTTCCCTGTAGGGGTTTGGCAAGCTAAGAACTTGTTGGCTCTCTTTTCTGTTTATCAGAATAAACGTTGCCAGCTGCATCATGGAGGTCCTTAAACCTGAGAGTTCAAAGGGTCCTGTTAATGATAAAAGGCTTACATTTTAATGCACATCACTTTGTGCAGCTAAGAACATAGAAAAAGAATATAAACTAGAAGTGACAGTCTTTTTACCCTGTACTAAAAGAGCGACGGAGTGGAGTGTAGGGCATCTGGGTCAGCCTGTCTATGTTAGTGAGAGCACAGAAACTGCCCCTTCCCCCACTACCCAGAATCCTCTGCTCTAAAATGTTGCAGTTTGACATTATGGAAGCAGAGGGGTGGAATGGGAGCGGTCCGGGGATCGGCGTCGCCGCTGATGGAACAACGAGCACCGTGGTGACCGCAGCATCTACCCAAAGCACTGTGCTGCAGATCTTCACCAAGCTGCGGCGCCACGCCAGCCTGGAGGGCATCAGCCCCTACTTCAGGATCAAGAAGTGGAAGTTTGACAGCATCCAGCGAGCGTCCAGCCTAGATATGCGAGGTGAGCGTCTGAGCGGGGTGGTGTGACTGCGCAAGCTAACACGCTAACACACATGTGACTTCAACCAAATTGAATCTCAGTTTGATGCCTGTTTACTTCACTGGACAGTCGCTGTGGCAGCTTAAGGGGTGATCAGTGGGGGATGTAAACCAACAGCCTTATGGTTACCATACCAAATCATCAACTGCTACTTCATGAAGCACTTCAATTATTGTCTAATGAAATACATTCAAATGTATGTGGTAATCAGCAGATGAACATTCATTCTGGAGTTTGAGCAGCGATAAGTCAATACTTACCAGGTGAGGACAGATTTAGAGGTTGCTGTGTCTGAACACCCAGCGGATCCGCTGTGTGACTCTTCTGACCAAGATAAATCTAAACTGACAGGAGTTTAGCCACAAGAACATGACATAACTGCAGAAGAAATAGATAAATTAGGTCTGATTGTCAAAATTATCATGACAGGAAGAACTGGTTGGACCCAGTTGTCAACCTCAACCTCTTCTTTAACGATGAATGAGACATTTGGAAGAAAGTGGGATTTATCATTTCCCAGGAGGTGGTTGGTTCCGTAGTCAATGAATTTAGCATTAAGCTTATGGACCCATTACAGATGCACATGAATCTTAATCAGGTTACACTGAGTAATATCCCTTTGCTTTAGTGTAATTGAACAGAATTACTTTGTGTAATGTAAAACAGGGCTTTCAAAACAACATGGGACTGGTTCTAAAAAAACATGCCCAGGAAACAGCAGCGGGGCACTAACAGATGTGGTGCCTCTCACTTTGACGGGGGCTGCTCGCCCTACCTGGCTGCTGCCGTATTCTGGAACCTTCTGCATCACTGCTCACTATGGCCATATATCCACTTTACCCCAGTACTCCCCAAAGTGGCAAAAGAAAACACTAGCAGCAGCGAGGAAATTCCATTCAGTTTCCTCTGGGACACAGGAAGTGACACGCACAGACTGCACTTTCCTTTGATTGGCCAGACGCGAGAAGAGGCGGCGCCCACGCTTGTCCCCAGCGGGGCTACAGCTAAAGGATGCGACTAATATATACCCAGAGCCCCAGTCCCATGACAGCTACAGATATCACACGGCTTGTTCACTATCAGGGAGGTGCTCTGCGTTCATGCACGCGGTTCTGTCGCTTCCCCCAGGATCCCCCAAGAGACACCAATTCCAGCGGCAGCGAGCAGCTAGCGAGAGCACAGACCAGGACGAGCACAGCTTACCCCACCTGGATTTCATCCAGCACATCGGCCGCATCCAGGACCGCCTCCCCCCCTCGACCCTGTCACCTTCCCTCGGCAGGTACCTTTAATACCCTGGCCATCATGCTGCCTCGTGGTCCCACCCCATCCGCTGGTTGTGTCTCCCAGCCAATTATAATCTTTAATCTTAAGACCATCATTAGGTCATATGACTCGGACATGCTAGTGGCGACTGCCAATCAGCAAAGCGCTTTACAGCCATTAGTCGACGCAAACCATGCATGTATACGTGTGTGCTGGGAATGAGCTGCCAATGAGGTGATCCTGAAACATGTGAAGCTTCAGGTAAGCCCGACTGTGCGCTAAGACCCCGCTGTGCATGGGGGGGTCCTGGTACTTAATGCTGGGGTTTCCCCCTGCAGGTTAGAGGCGGAGGAGGTGGCAGCGGCCAGTAGCAACGGGGAGGCAGGACTGAAAGTGGGGCCATCGGAGTCCCAGGAAGAGGAGGAGCTGCTGTCCGGGGCGGAGCCATCGCAAGGCTGCCAGGAGACCACCGAGCACCTGACACTGTACCGCGACATTTGGACCCTGCGCGCCTCGCTGGAGCAGTACGCCTCCTCTGAGCAAAGCAGCAACAACGACAGGGATTCGGTCCGCAGCGATGCCGGCAGTGTGAGTTCGCTGGGGGGTGGAGCCGCCGGGGGGGCTCTGGCCAGCTATCCCTCGCAGGACACCGGGGATGAGCTGGAGGTGGAGCTGCCCAGCGATGTGGGTAGGAAGGACAGGGGCCGGGCCAAGCAGGACAGCGTGGACTCGGAGCGAGGCAGCGACAGCGAGGCGGCGAATCGCAAGCTGCTGCAGATGGACAGCGGCTACGCCTCCATCGAGGCCCCCTCGCGCGCCCCCGAGGACACGCGGCTGTTTGCGCCCCCTGGTGGCGGCAAGGGCAAAACGGCGTCGGAGAAGCGGCACTTCTTCACCAGCTCGGGTCGCAAAGTCAGCGTGTGCGAGAGCTTCGAGATGCGTCTCTCTGAGGAGGAGCCGGAGGACGAGGCCGCGGCTGGGGTCGCCGTGGGGGGGTGCGGCCCGGCCGACTGGTCCCCGTTTGGCCCTCGGGACTCGAGCCCGCTGCCCCGCTTCCGTCGGCGGGATTACAGCATCGATGAGAAGACGGACGCACTCTTCAACGAGTTCCTGCGGCACGACCCCCAGTTTGACCAGCAGGAGTCACCGGCGAGACAGAAACACCGCTCCCGCGTACACCTGCGCAAGCAGTGGCAGCGGACTAAGCAGTACAGTGACCCCGGCATGCGGCTCCCCGCCGTGGGCATGGAGAGGCAACGCGGTGGGCTGCGCCGGGGTGACAGCGCCACCTACCCACTGGACGTGCGTTATCACAGCACGCTCTCGCGGATCGTGAGCGCGGCCGACGAGGGGGGCGGTGAGGGCACCAGCGAGGCACCCAGTGCGGAGGCCCAAGGGGAAAGGTCAAAGGTCAGCCCTGATGGTGGTGGAGGAGGAGCCTCTGACTCCTCTCCTCCGGCATCAGAGCAGGGCGAGCCCCCCAGGCCAGGCAGCCCCGGTGCTGGCTGCGGCCCGCAGATGATGGTGGCCGAGTTGACGGACAAGCTGGCCCTGGGGCTGGATGATCGGCTGTACAGGGCCCTCCGGATGCCCAAGGGCAGCTCTGAGTGCACAGCTACTGCCGTCTCTGTGTCTCCCGACCACAGCCCAGTGTAGCTCCCAGCTATGCCTTCCAGACCTTTCTTTATATTACTATATCTAACACTTTTATCCAGAGCAACTTACAGTAGAGGGAAGGGTTCAAATTTATGTTTGCTCCCTAGGATTTGAACCCACGACCTTCTCCATAGATCAGCTACAGTTTGTATGGGGAGGGGAGGTATAAAAAACTAATAGGTCTGTATATATACATTTAGTCCCTCCCCTGTCTGTGATTCAGCAGCTGAATCCTCCAGCACAGAGGACCACACTTGGTCCTCAGAGCTGGATCTCGTTTCGGTCAAGCTGCAGTACAGCTTCCGCCCCAAAACGGGGTCTTATGCTGAAAGGGCCTCTCCACTGCACTGATGACGCCACTGTGAATCCTGCTTCTTCTTGTCCTTAGTCTTACACCCGTGTCCCTGTGTCACAAAGGTCACTGGCCTGTATCGCTGCTGCGTGTTAACTTTTTGGTTCGTAGACAATGAAAAAATCCTGTATGTATTAATTCGCTGTTCATTTGCGTTACTTTCCCTGTATGGCAAATATTTTCAGATTTTTTTTTTCCCCCATTCGTTTTCAATCAGTCGAGACATTATTTAGTTAATTTTATCCAGAATTTATGAACTCCACACGTACGCACCAATGCCTGATGAGTGATGCATTGTGCTTTATATGTGTATATGACGTTCGGTGCATCCAAGGACCCCTCTAGTTCACAATGAAGAAATGAGATAAGGGTTTATATATGATCACCTCTGGAGTCTTTCAGCATGAAGCTGTCATTCAGGTCTGCTTGAAATTTGCCTTTCATTTAGAGCAGAATGCAGAGGACCGGTATCATTATGAGCTTTAGTAAGCTACTCTGCATGCAGGTGAGGTACCATAGTTCCCAGCCAACCCGAGACAGACGGCCATGGGCGACACCTACGCATGCTGTCAATCCCCAGTGCAAATTACCAAATACGTATCTAGGAAGGTCTGTTTTGAACCTGACGTAAAGATGACATGATAACCGGCAGCAGAATAGATCATATATGTACGTTTTAGGGTTAAGCATAAAAGGCATCTTTTTATTGAGTCATATATTACAAGAAAATAGCTCCTTGTTTTGTCTCTGCCGATATATGTCGCGATACAGAGGGTATATAAACATCGGTCACCGTAAAACACGTAGCCTGTCCGACATCCGAAACATTACTGTGCAAGTCTGCATGTGACAGAATGAAGAGTTTTAGCACAACCTACCAGGACACTGTTAGATACCATTTTTATTTAAATTTTTGTATTCCAATGAAACTAGACAAATAGCGTTGGCACTGTAAGACTTTAACAAACCATACGTGAAAGTTCTTGGTGGCTAAAGCCATTTTTGTGCATTATATTTTGACTGTGAAAAACATTTTCTGAATTCCTCCCAGATTTGTCGAGGGACCAACTAACGTTAATTTGTTAGATATTTTGTTTTTGATTTGTCAATAAACATATTAAGCATTACTCTGTATGGCTGTAAGGAGCTTGGGTGTCTGCTGTCTACCCCCCACCCCCCCAAAACGAACACCAAGTTACTGAAAAACATTTATGACAGAAAATCAAACATCAGTGCAGCCTTATTAAATTAAAAAAAAAAAAAAAAAAAAAGGGCATTATACAGTCCAAATTTCACACCCATTGACGAATTTGTCTATTTAATTATCATTATAACTTTGTTACTTATTATAATAACAGTAATAATGCCTAAGATACATTTGTTGTAAGACAAACTATTCTGCTAAAATACAGAATGACGGGTGACCGAACCTTTAGCTAGCAGATTCTGCCGTTTTGGTCTGCGTGATAATCTGCTTAAAAGCAACAGACACAGATTCTCCCAGAACTGCGGTGCCTTTTCAGCATCTAGTCGTTTTCCGATACTGAGCTCTCAGCAGGATTAGGGTGTGAGAGTTCTGAGGTCAGTGCCGAGGGTCGCGAGTCCTGCGACGGCCGGGATGAGCGGGAGCAGCTCGGGCGTTTGTACGCGGTCATCGCGACTGGCTGCACACCATCTCGGATGAAAGTGCCGCCCGCGCCACCTGGCAGCGCTGTAATGCACTTTGGCACGAGAGCAGATCAAAGTCCAGCTTAAGTCAGGTAGGTGGACGACGGCGAGGGTGACCGACTAATCTAAACGGCGGCTTCGGCCGGTGGGGACATTCGGAGACCAACACGTGCCTGATTGTGCGTGACTGAAATATGAAAGACGCCGGAGTCAGTCCGAGGTGCCGCTCGACCGTAAGACACATAAAATCCTCCTTTCTCTCCTCTTTCCAAAGCCTAAAAATAAAGAAAATAAATCACAACAGACGACCAAATCTGTTCTGGTTGGGATGTGTTTTATATAAATAATAATAATAAAAAAAAAATATTTAATGGGAAAAAAAAAATAAAAACCAAAAACAAAGCCAACTACCCCATGTTGGAAAGGGTCAAGTCCGTCTGCTTTTCTTACACTGTACAATTCCCTTCCGCGAGCCGCGTTTACAGCATGCAGGTTTACATTTTTGTAATAATAATAGTCATCATTAGGGATATTCTCTATTATTACCATAATTTTTTTGCTTATCACAATGTGCATCTTAAACTGCAGTTAGCAACTGGGAAAATAAAGGTCGTCTGTGAATGAGAAGATCCTGTCGTGCAGCTGAGTGCCCCGCAAGGTCACGGGGCTGGACGAGACACCCAACGTCCAAGGAGGAGAGCTGGGGGGGTGGGGGGTGATGGGCACCTCATATCCCTGCATCTCCTCCATCATCGCAGACATTCAAAAAGAAAAAGGCAATAAAAAAAAAGAAAAAAAAAACAGGAGAGACACAAAACAATAAAATAAAATAAACACTGGGTAATGCGCCTCCTTGCATTGCATCGCATCCTCTTGAGGAATCTGCCCGGTCCGGAAGCCTCAGTGCAGGGAGAAACTGGG
>JAABNX020000049.1:13050315-13064112 GCA_015163995.2 Mormyrus lacerda
CCCCATTTCCAGCCTGGGAAACACACTCTGCCATTTGCTCTGCAGCTAAAGCATCCCTCAGAAGCCCGGCCTGTCTACGCTGCTCTGGTGGATCATGTTATAATGCAGATCAGGCTGCCTGCCCGGCCTGCATCCGGGCTTCACTGCATCATTGAACCACCGGCCCCCTTTATACTCGCAGTAGCGCGGTATTAGCATCGCAAACGCTCACTCAGACCGTAACGACGACGACGGCGACCAAAAGCAGCAGTATCTGGTTACGGACGTCAAACCTAAGGCCGCCGATCTCGCCGTGCGTTACAGGGTACAAAATTCGTAATGTGGGGTCTCCCGTGGTTCCATGTGTTTGCATGTTCTCCCCATGACCTCCAGATACTCTGGTCCCCCCCCAGCCCCACCCAACACATCTTGAAGCCAATTGGAGTTGCCTAATTGCCCCTAGGTGTGTGTGGGTGAGTGAATTGTGTGTAAGTGTGCCCTGCACCCCGTCCTGGGTAGTTGCCTGCCTTGCACCAGAGACAACCCCCCCTCCCATGATCCTGAATAAAACAATGAATGGATAAGAGTCTTAAATAATACAGTGCAGGAGATTTTCAATTTCTTTGGAATCTGATCAAAGCAGTTTCCATTCATGACTTTTCTGTTTTGTTGTTTTAGTTGCGGGGGGATTGTGCCGTGATCGTGTGGGCTGTATGTGTGCACGGTGCCAGCTGGCATCGAGGATACCTCCAACTCTATGCTCTATGCTGCACACATCCGTATAAAAGCTAAGTGGACGGAAGATAGATGGATACACGGTTGAATAATTTCTCATTTCAATGCCAGCGACACACAAAATGCCAAAACAATTTCTCGTTCTTTTCTTTAATACTTGGCAACTTTTAATGTTAGCTAAAATTAATAAGAGTCATAAATGTGAAATACTGCCCCTGAATGACCACCCCCGCCCGACCGCCCAATGGCACTCACCGCTACAATCTGCCGCTCGGGCCAGGGAGGGGGGGGCAGAGGGAGGTCACTGCTGCTTGCAGGCGGAGAGCTTGCGGATGCGGCTGACGGCGGCCACCCCTTTCCGGGAGGGATTGGAGGAGGAGCTGGACCTGCGGTCGGAGGCGGCCTTGGAGCTACCCCCGCTGACCCCCCCGTGGGGGCCCGGCTCCGTGCCGTTCACACACATGGGCTTGGGCGGGGCCTGGCTCTGGCCCTGCCCATTAGGATCCACCTCATCTTCAGGAACTTGGCCTGAGGGAGGCGGGGTAAAACGATGGGTGGAGTCCAGTCAAGCACGATCATCAGCACTAACAACAAACATGGGGGGGGGGCACTAATTGTACCTTCCCTGCTTTTGTGATCAGATTAAACACAACAGCACAAAAAGGTCTCTTACCAAGTCAAGAACCTGTGAGTATTATTATGGTGCTTTTCCACTGGCGCCGAGCCGTACTGCGAAGTGACCGCTTTCCATCGTACCCATGCTGACATAGGCCTACATGACCAAACCAGGCTAGTAGTGTCACCAACTAACTGGTTGAAATGTACAGAGATACTGGTGATCTGTGTCAATATGCATAAGATTATCTGAAGGGGATATTTTATATATTATTCATTATTAGTGGTATTGCACATCATGACGTACTGATGCATTTTTGATAACTTGGAACTTAAAAGTATTATAGGACGGCTGAACGGAACGGATCTGTAATGTAAATGAATGCTAATTCCAATAGTGTTTGATGCAAATAGTGTTGATGCAATTCTCGCGGAATTTGCACGTGATAAATCGTTATATACACCCCGTGAACAGAAAATAAGCGACTCTTTGGTTTTACGTCACGGTCGCTCTCCAAACCCGGCAACGCCTCGATGAAGCCGACCCGTCTGCAGTGAAACCCGAAGCGAGCTGGAACTGAGCTGTAACTAGGCTCTCTTCGCGGTACGGCTCGAGCACAGCTTGGTTCCCGTATGCTAGTGGAAAAACGCCGCAAGGCAGGGATGTATACAGGGGCAGGGGGCACAGGCCCCAGCTGAAAGCTGATTGGCCCCCAGCGCACACCATCCCCTGTCACTCACCAATTCAAAACATATCATTGGCTAATAAGGTTAGTCCCTCTTATTCACCCTGCCTTAAAAAAAAAAAAATCCTAGAATCACCCCCAGTACAAGAAGTCATTAAGAACACCAAGGTAGCAAGAGAAAGTCAAAGGGAAACGACGCTGGTCACCCAGGAAGCAGAACAGTCTGCTCTACTCCGTAAAAATCGGTCAGTTACCACACACTTCCACCTCCAGAAACGCTCCGCGGCATCGACCTACATGCGACAAAGGTGCGGACATCATCCCACCCCACGAATGCACAGGCAGGTAAACACAACCCAAACAGGATATATGAAAGAAGCCCCCGATGACGATCTCAGAGAGACGAGTCCTTCGGTCGCCATCATGCCACTTCACTGCAGCAGCTCCTCAGATCAGGCTACTAAAGGCTGCAAGAAGGTGTCAACCTGGGGGGACTGAATCTCACACCCCCTCTGGGGAGGCATCCCCACTTTGTTAAAAAAACAAAAAAAGCCGCAAAGATCACGCCGAAGACCCGACTGCCTGAAGTCAGCTGTGATCGAGAGCTGCTTTCAGGTGGCAGCACAAACTTGAGATGAATCACTTGAAGAGATCCTTCTGTCTCTCAACACACTTGATTAAACCGTGTGAAAAATGTGAAAGGCACTAATGAGAACAGAACTCCACACACACACACGCCTTTCTATGCTCAACTGGTTGGTGAAAACAAATCTTGGGTCTCAATTTGTAGCCTCTGGATCTTAAATGCCCAACACTGCACCTCTGTGCCATCTTAACCTTTTCCCCATAATCCTCATGTGCTGATGATTCTACCTGAACAAAATGGGGTCTGTGCTTTCAAACACAGTCCGAGTCAGTTTACGTGACTGACCATGCTCTACAGGGACTTGTCATGAAGCAATATTTGTTGGCTATCTAGATAATTTGTTGAATTTAAGCTACCCCAGTTTAAATGGCTTTTATCGACATTCATTTACATTTAGCCTGGACTACCTTAAGTTCTCATTGTCGTGGTTCAGGCCCCAGGTTCCCCAAGCGAGCTCGATGGGCCGAACGGCTTCCTGTCGTTTGTATATTTCTTATGTTCTTACGCATGTCGGAAAACAAAACCACAAGAGGCCACCGTTCACATCCGAATTAAAACGATTAACAGACACCAACATTCTGCGTTGTCCTCGCAAGGCAGGAATAAAACGAACGAAAAGCCGAAGCCGCTTCGTTCTGCGAAGATGATTTCCGGTTAAATGCCGCTCACAGTGATTCATCCGCGAGTCAGGAGGCGGCGGGCAAATCACTGGGAGATGGGCGGCGCGAGCACGCAATCGTTACCTCCGCATTCTCCCAAGATGTCACGCCACTTAGACCGGCCTGCCATTCAGCACAAGCATTATAATCAGGGGAAACACTGAACAGATTTACCAGAAAGCCAAGTCACTGACACTGGGAGAAAGAAAGAAACTACAGCAGAATCAATCCATACCCCGGAAACCTGGTCTTATGTGCCCACCGGTCTCTGGGCACGCGATGCCCACACTGGGGCAAAAGGTCAAAGGGTAACCGACTACCTCATGCATCACTGACATCCATTACTCAGACCTTCCGGACTGTAAAAAGTAACTTTCATGACACGGCAAACCTTCAGTCTATCAGACCGACACTCGACCCAAAACAGAGCAGCCTTTTGTTTGTGTTCCCCTATTAGATGCAAGAGGAGCTTGTTTTTTTTTTTTTTTAATTATGAATGAAACGTCCGGCTGGTCAGATGATCGCCCGCATACATCAAGCTGCAGGACACAGCTTCGCAAACCCAGATTTGTCACAGTTCGAGTGTGTGACACCCTACACTGCACTTTCCACACGCCTTGCGCCCTAAATTACTATGTTTTACATTGCTGTAGCTGACAGTGACGTTTTCCACTTCAAAGACTCGAGCCTGTCACGCACTGGCAATTAAGCATCCTAAATGCCGGCCACCCACTGACCACCGTTACACGCTATGCCATGCTATTTACATTGTGCAGTAAGCAGCACGCCTGCTTTTATTCCAGCCCCTGGAAAGCCCTACGCAGCGACTACGCAGGCGAGCGCGTGAACACACTGCCTTTTTCAATCCATTCTCCAACAGAAAACCATTTCAGAATAGAATAGGGGAATAATTTAAGCTCCACTGCTGAAGGCCGTCTTGCTAACAGTTTCAAAAGAAATACATCTTAGAACTTATGAATAAAACATTATTTTAAGCATAAAAAACAGAAAATTAAAATCATTCTGACTGATGTCTTTATCCTGCCACTCTCCCATTTCCTCTCTGCCATTTCCTGTCATCCATTTCCCGTTTCCTACACCTCGTGACTGCATGAGCTTTGTTCCTCACTGCTGACCTACCCCTACACCTGGAACTACAGTGGACAAGAACCAGGCTTAAAAACAAAAAGGCACGAAAGGAGACTCCATCACAGGATCTGGCACTGAGGTCCTTAAATGTTTAACTCAACTAAACTGAACAAATTTCATCTCCTGCACCAAAATGTAACAGTGGACACACATCAAGCAGAACGCTACTTACATTTCCTCATCAGATACAGGACACAAAAAAAACACAACAGTATACTGGATGCCTGATGACTATCACAAACCAGAGGTGGAAAGTTTAGGTCCAGAAAGTACAAATCCAGCCCATGATTTTGTTTCAACCAGCTAGTTAAGTACTCTGTGAATGTGACTCTTTACGCTCAACTGGTTGGTTGAAACGAAATCAAGGCTTGGATTTGTGCTTTATGAACCTGAACCTTCTACCACTGCCACAAACACGTAAAAACCAGGCAAACGTGCTCGAGCTTATAGGGTGAGACTCCCAGTGCACATCTGTGCTCCTCATTAAGATGGGGACGAAACAGAAGGAGACAAACATGGAGATACTGTTGCAGAGCAGCGCAGCGTAAAAGCAGCGGCACCTGGCACTGTGAAGTCCTGAGTGTAGATGATCTCATCCTCGCCATCGAAGAACTCGTCGTCCTCCACGTCGTCGTCGTCGTCAGTGTAGCCGTGCAAGTCCTCCAGGTACGGCACCACGGTCATGCTCCGCCAAGGGTCTCTGCACTCGGCGCTGGGGGGGATGGGCACTGGCAGCTCTGACGGTGGGTGTTTCTTACGGACCCAGCTGGGGGGGGGGGGGGGACAAGGTCAGGATAATTACACACCAAAGCACCATCATGCTCTCTCACCTCATTCCTGCATACCTGCTGTTTCACGTCTCACTCTGCAAGACGTGAAACGTATCTCATATAAATAACGGGTACGTCTGGTGTGGGCGATTACGCTTCTGTACCCTAGTCAGCGAGTGTGACTGCCGTCAAGCGCGCGCGGCGAGTGGGTAGCAGGGCTGCACAACAGAGGAAAATTTTCAGATATTGCAATGTGAATTTTGCAATAAATACTGCGATACGTATAAAGCAAACAAAGCTGAAAATTTGCCTGAATTAAACAAGTTAATAGCTATAGCTATTATCTACCAACACAGTCCATCAAATAAACTGCTGGTGTTGCGGTGAGTTGGGTCAGGAGACACAGAACGGTGCTGACAAAAATCACTTAATTTTGCTCAATTTAGTCTCTATGGAATCCAAAACCTTTCCATATAGCTGAAGCCCTATTAGCAACCATTTCTCATTCGCTTTTTTCCTCCTCAGTCTTTAAGTTTCTCTCAAACACGCCGCACTGCCTGTGAGACCATCAAGAAAGACAAAAATCATCATGAGCAGCTTGGGGAGCAGAGCTGCTGCAAAGTTTTGCTTCCTATGACAAAGTAATTCTTTTTTTTTTTTTTTTTAAAAAAAGCAAAATGTACTGGCGATCTCTGTTCAGCAAACGTCGTCAGGGTAAACCCCACCGCCAATTAGGCGAATTTTATTAACAAGATTTAAAATGCTGCAAACGCAGTGAGCGGCGATATCAGGGCAGTCTGTGCTTGGAAGTGCATTTGAAAGGGTGACGGAAGAATGTCTAAGTTCCTTACATTCACAGCCATATGCACAGTGATACAAGTAGAACATATTTTTTCCCTCTCATTAAGGAAAATGAACAGGTACGGTTGTGGAAAATGGGGGCGACAGCTGAGCTCCCCTTCAATGACAGAATCTTACACTAATGAGCAGGAATCTAGGGACCGGCAGGCCGCCTTCTCTGGCCCGTTTAGGTCTGGATGCTTTGGTCTGAAGTGAGGCAAAGATCTCACTTGATCTGCCAAGGAGATGAGCCTCGGAAAGCTCGCTCACGTCACCGGGGGGGTGGGGGGGTGAATGACATCACCTGCACCTCCGCCGCAGAGAGGCGGGGAACGGGAGCCCTCTAAAATCAGCATGTCAGGAAGAGGCAGGATAAACCAGCCCCCCCTCCCCACAAATGCTTCACTAGCCTGGAGCACGAGCGTCACGTCAGCATACGGATACGTCACGGCCCGCTGTTGCCATGGAGACGGCAGCTCGCGCCGCACTACCAATGCCTGTATTCGTGCGTCGAGTATTAAAATGTACCAAAACATTATTCCAGCCCGTCAGTCGCCACAAATTAACTTAATGAGTCTGGGCTACCTGCAGGCGGCCGACCTGCCTGGGAATTATGCTCTGCGCCGGACACAAGCACAGCCACTGTCTCCAACACAGAAGATCTAATCCCATATTAACCTTAAGGTTAAATCTGTCAAATTCGAATCACTAATCAGGGCAGCAAACTACAGTTTCTGAAGACTCTCCCCAGTTCGGGGGTGGAGGGGTGTCATGCTCTGGTAACCTTTATTGAGGCAATTAACCTAAATTTCTAATAAAAAGGCAAACTTAGAAGCTGAAGTGGCATAACAGGTGGAGTTTAATAAAAACGTCTGCAAGAAAAACATGGATCATTAAGTAAGGAAAAAGGTGTCCGCCCCTTTCTCTGCAACCCTCAAACTTAACGCTTGTACTGGCTGCCAAACACCATGCGCTCTCATTTCAGCTTTATGTCACTGCGACTTCTGTCAAACTAAAAAGTTAAATTAGAAAAATCTTCGTCTTAACTACAGATTTCTGGAGCTTGTCCTACTGTGAAAATGCATTACTTTTACGCATAATGGACACACCTATGAATGTCAAATCCCTGACTGGCAGACAGCAGCCACAGAGGAGCCATAATGGCGATCACATCAGTTTTGTCAAAATATCTATCTGACCATCCCAAGAGGGAGAAGCTGAAATGTCTCGATGAACCAAAGCAAGCCAGGTCTATACCGAATCAGATTACATCATAAAGACCCACAGAAATAAGCCGGTATATGAAAATACTTACTTGTGCTGTCTGATGTGTTGTATCGAGAACCTCTTTACAGGGTCATATTCAAGCATTCCTGCAACAAACAAATGGGAGTGACACCAGCTGACAATTGCAGTTACACGTCACTTATTTACTTACTTCAGAGAAAACGGAATCAATGATTATCAGAAAACCACCCCCCGTAACAATCACGTATTTTCTGACGATATTTCGTCGCTCGAGAAATTCACAAATGGTTTCGCTGCCCTTCTAATAAACAGCGTGATGGCATGCTTCCTTCAGGGCAAACACAGCTTTTGTTTTCAGTTGCCCAGCCAGACCGTTTGCTTAAAAAAGTCACATTTATTTTTAACCGAGTGAGAGTGAATGACCCTGAAACAGATCGGGGACCGAATGTGTAATCGACAAGTCATCCTCATCCTCATCTTCCGTGCCCTGGCGCAGAGGAGCAGCCCTTGGCTGTAATGGCTCCATCGTTCCTGAAGGGGGAGCATTACAGCCGCCATTTACCAGCAATGCATCGGGGACACTTCGCCCTCACGGGAGACAGGAGTCTGCAGACCGCACTGTGAGGTACAGTGAGGGATTTTCCCTGCAACACTGGGAGAGTGATGGATGCTCCCAATTCAGACACACTGACGGGTGCTGGTGCGTCAGCGCACACAGATGTGCTGGGGGGGGTGGTAGAGATGGACTGATTACAATGATGAGAGCATCACCGCTATTCCTGGGGGCGCCCCGCCACACAGCCCGAGTCGTGCTGCCAGGGCTAATGTGCCGCACTCACATGCAGGCCTTAAATCTTCAACACAGACACCGAGGAGTGACTCATCTTTGGAGACGTGCTGCGGAAGCGGCAGGCGGGCGTGGGCCAGGTCACGGCCAAGCCGACAGACGGCGGCGACCCGGGCTGCTGCACGGCACCGGGGAAACTGCGCTTCCTCACGTACGTGGGAACCGCCATCACAAGCGCAGGACACCCCGTCGATGCACTCGGAGCACTACTGCCGCATTAAGCCCGCTTCTGTGTTATTACAGTGCCCTCTACTGGCCGAGACTTGCCGGTTATATTCGATGAGTAACAGTCAGGCAATTATGCGGGCTTGCCGGTTCATTAGAAACGGACCGGCAGGTAGGGGGCGGCGATAATAAAACTGCAACAGGAGTATGTAGCCTCACCTCTCAGCAGATCAGATAGCAGCGGCCCACAGTCTTCGGGGATGTGATACTCCCCTTTCCCAATGTTCTCAAAAAGCTTATAGATATTGTCTCCTTCAAACGGATAGAGACTGGTTGTAATGTTATACCTGCAAAGGGAAAAAGGGCAGAAAAAAAAAGCATTAATGCCTTTTTCTTCCTAAAACTTTAATATATAACAACATTTGGCAGAATTATTTAGTTTTTTTATTGTTTTTTTATCTGGATGTCATCGCAGTAGGTAAACAAAAGTATGGGTGAAACACGCTCTTGGGAGTTTTACTTACACAAAAGTGTTCTGAGGGCAGAAGGAGAAATCATTGGTTCAGAGACAGAACCAATCAGATTGTTGAGGAGGTGGGTCTAAGAGATCTGATTGGTTCAAAGAGAGAACCAATCATTTTTCCTTCTATACTCAGAATATTTTTGTGCAAGTAAAGCTCCCAAGAGTGTGAAGCATGCCTGTGGGTGATACATTTGCTACATCACTTACAATGTGACACCCGCAGACCAGATGTCCACCTTGAACCCTGAAAAGGTGTCCAGGCCGTTGGCGATCTCAGGGGGCTGGAACGCCGGCGAACCCTGGCTGGTCCGACACGTATCGTCCTCCGCAAATGGGTGCAGCGCCTGCACGGAGAGCACTCCCATTCACCTGGCCCCGTCACTCCCACGGAGGCACCAGCAATTCTTCATTCCATCCGCTACATGGTCTTACTCGGCTTCACTCGATAAATTAAGTCCGAAACGCCGTCACCTAAACTGCCTCGATCACCCACCGACGATGCCCCCCCTTCCCTCCCCTCCCCTATTTGCAAACCCCCAACTTCACCTCTGCCACCCCTAGGTCTGAAATTTTCAGGGCACCATCCGTAGTCAGCAGCAGGTTCCCTGGTTTAATGTCTTTATGGACGATTCCCTGGCTGTGCAAATATTCAAGGCCATCTATCAGCTGGCAGAAGTACCTGCAAGAGACAAACATCACGTCAATGTAGATTTATTCCTTAGACATGTGATTACAGCCTCTCTTCAGATGCGCCCTGGGGTCGTCACCAGTGCTCCCATGACAACCTGTGCCTTAACTCGGGTCACACAAAAACTGAGTTACTGTACTACCTTTTATCTCCTTTTCCTACCGTGTTCTTATTGTCCACCGATTCCACTTACTGTTATTCTTTAATCTACAGGAGCAAAAACACTGACCGTCTGGGGGTTCCCTGGGGACCGGTTTGAGAAACAACGGCAAACTGTGATGCGAAATGACTCCCCCCAGACTGTGGTGTTACGTATAGCTCTGGGAAAAATATTAAAGACCACAGCAAAATTTTATATAATGCACATTTTTTTTTAATAAACTCCAGCCTGGACTCTTCCCTGTTTCTCATTAATGAAGGGCTTCTTCCTTGCTTTACGGGTCTTCAGTCCTGCTTCTAGGAGCCTGATACTCACTGTCCTAGCAGTGCACTTCACACCTGCACTTAATGTTTCCCATTCCTTTTGAAGGTCACTTGATGTCACCCTCTGATTCATGAGGCACTGCAGGATAAGTTGACGGTCATCTCTGGCATTAGAAAGTTGCTTCTGGCCTCTGTCTGGCTGGTTTCTGGTCATTCCCAGTGTCTCCTGCTTCACACTGTTGTTAAGTACTGCTGTCTTAGGAATTTTTAACCTGGAAGCAGCCTGCAGCTCAGTGTAGCCTTCTGCCAGCAGAACCAGGATTAAAACAGGGTTTAAAAATGCAGATTTGTTTAAAAAATATATATAGAGGAGGTCTCTTTATTTATATAAGCTCTGGAGAAAATTAAGTGCATTAAATAGTAAACGTTAAGTAAATATGGTTCCCAATTTGTTCCACATTGTGAGCATCGACAACCCTGAAAGTCTTGGGGTGGCTGCCCTGTGAGAGAGACATGTCAAGGAAGGAGAGAATACCCACCCATGCGCTTGGAACACAGGAAACCTCTTCTCTGGTACACTGTCCAGCATCTCCTGCATGCCACACACGCAGTACTCCATCACCATATACGTGACCGAGCCGTCAAGGACAAATGAACATGGGAGGAACAGACGGACATGCATCAGCACCAGGGGCCTGACAAGAAACGTAATGAACTGGTCAGAAGAGAAGCACCAAAGGCAGAATCGTCAACATTGAACCAGGATTCATGTCAATGCGATTAGGTCACTGGACGTGGAAACGCCTCAAAACACCCGCTGCATTATCCGCTACATAAACGCACTGCCTTACACAGCAGCTGACGAAATGGAATTTCCTAGTGGTGCCCGATAAAACAAATTAATGTCATTAAAACTGGCTTATCCAAAAAGGAGAAAAGCAGGCAGAGCAAATTACAAACATTCATCATTATACTTTTCTGAGCTAAAAGAAAAAACACACTAAAAACGCACTGAGCAACGGTGATTCATCCGTGAGGCGGAGACGCTACTGAATACCATCACCCTTCAAAGGAGGCTGTGAACCACAGCTTTGGGCACCAAACCCCCTGCCGCCTGAAGGATGTCAGGGAAGGAAGGGGGGGGTCAGTGCTGACTCACCACCGCATCACCCCCCCCCACCTCAAGGGGACTCCTAAGAAACAATCCCTACAATAAAAGATAGTCTGTGTGCAGGCAGAGGGAGTGTGCCTGTGTGCGTGTGTACCCCCAAAATGTCCCCACAATGTGATTAAAACCTGTTATTCTGGCGTTGTGGGGACCATTTTTTGGGTCCCCACCAGGGGAAATTCAATTTTATAAAAATCCGTGACTGCAATCGAAAAACTAAAGGTGCCAAATGTATTTTGTTTAGCTATTTATGGTTAAGCTTAGGGCTGGGTGGGGGTTAAAGGTCGTCATTGTTGGGATTAGGGTTTTGCTCACAGAAATGAAGGGTCGGTCCCCACAAAGATATGAGGACAGGTGTGTGTGTGTGTGTGTGTGTGTGTGTGTTCAGGATCAAGGTGTCATTGCTTCACGGCATCTTCTCTTTGCGGCGTCTCCGCTGCTACGCGAGGCAGCCAAAGCGGACGCAACCAAGCGCAACAGCAGAAACTTCAGTTAGCGACTTTCCTTCATTTGGTAAAAGACCCCGTAAAGCAGGGCTGCTCATTCCTGCTCTGGGGGGGGGGGGGGGGGGTCAACTTAAATGCAGCCCTAATTTAACACAACCAATAGGGACAATTAGGCCCTTCAGCGACATCTCCGTATCGGGGCCAGCTAAGCTAAAGCTCAGCTCTGCAGGATGGTAGATCTCTAGCAGCAAGAATGAGCAGCCGTCCTGTACAGCATGTTCCTACAAGCTGCCGAAGTGGGGAGAGGAACTTCATTCCAGGCACATCATGAGTTTAGACAGCTGCTATTCGCCACCTCACTGGATACCGACGTCGTCAAATTCAAACTTCAGCCACGGCAAAAGCCTGAGTCACAAAGCACGCGAAGATGAAAGCTTTCTTATAACAGTCATCTCTCAGAAGACTCACAGACCAACGCAATAAAACACTGATAAAATACTCCAGGGCCAGGTACTCATGAGTACTGAGACCTGTACTGCAGCAGCACCTGACATGAGCGATTTCGGCGAGGGCCAGCCTGTCCACTCGCAGCTGCGAGTTCTGATTTCGGTTCTGAAGAGCAAGAGAGACCCTCCGTGGACAAAGCGATGTAATGCAACACAGCTGGAGGAGGGGGCACACGACACTCGCGCATGCACCACACTCCCGACTGCACGCATCACACAGGCATGCACCACACTCCCGACTGCACGCATCACACAGGCATGCACCACACTCCCGACTGCATACACGGACAGCAATCCTGACATTTTAACAGATTATTTACGAGGTCAGCTGTACGAAATCTCAGCGTGGGCCAAAGCTGACAGGTGCTGTTACAACACACACTGTTGACACCAGTCAAGTAAGAACAAGAACGTGGCAAGATCCCCCCCCCCTTTTTTACATGGCAGATAACTCATTCCAACAAAAAAAAAAAAAAAAAAAAAGGATATATCTTCTGTTTCTCCTCGTTGTACAACACGTCCACCAACTGGATCACGTTTTTGTGACGGAGTCGTCGCAGCAGCTGAATTTCCCTGAAAGAAAGAGGCATTCGAGAGGTCAAAGGTCAGCAGACATGGGCAGCATGGCTGACGAAATCCCAGCTTCCCCCCAGCATGGAGGTTATTAGTGTGACACAGAAGGGCTTCGTCCCAAACGCTCATGCCCAGTAACCAAATGACAACCAAGCCAACTGCGCTACTCTCGGCACAGAACTCAGAGATGAAATGGCTGATATGACCTTCCCTGATTACACAACAGCTCCTTCGGTAAATTCAATGTTTCTGCAAGAGTAAAAAATAGATGGTACGCATGATAGCAGAGTCCTGAGAACTGGTATATGGGCCTGTTTGGTTCAGCTCAGGCAGTGTTGAGGCAGCGTTCAGTGAGCTGACTCTGCTTGATACCTTTATCAGTACACAACAGTGGGGTCCATCAGGGGCTTTAAACCTACAACCTTCTGGTTTGACAGGACAGCTCAGGTGACCTATAACACACACAAGCATCCCTAGATCCCCGTCCACCCCACCGCAACTGCCTTCAGCCCTGCTCTTCAGTCAAGGATCAAAGTCAGAAACTGAGGCAGAGGGTCGTAGGGCTTTGAACCGCCTGGGATACGCAGGACAATGACAAACAGCCTTAGAGAAGCAGTCAGCAGATGTCACGGCCGGACCCAAAACATACACCGCCGTGGGTCTTGACACGCAGACCAAGTGGCGAATCACTCTCGTCTGAAACGTCTCCAATTCCAGCACGCCACCATCAGCATTCGATAAAATGCTAACGGGGCTGTCCAATCAGGGCTCTTAGGGTCCCCCCCATGCTGTAAATAGTTCCGCCGAGGTCATTAATTGTAACATCAACTTACCTCTCAATCAGGCGCTAATTAAAATGAAATCTCTCAAACCAGCAAGACTACAGTCCCCAAGCAGCAGTAACGACAGTGAGTGTCTCCACTGGAAAATTAACACCGAGTGACACCTGTCCTACAAGCCGGATATTACATAACCGTTGTTTCTGGGGGCCCGACGCAATTTCCTTGTTTATGTCAGCAAACACACGGATGGCGCAGTTTGGAAAGGTTGACTAATTCACATTAATCACTGTAAACACCATAGCATAACGAAGGGGGGGGGGGGGATAATAAAGGAAAAAAAAAAAAAAAT
>JAABNX020000049.1:13066081-13107985 GCA_015163995.2 Mormyrus lacerda
CCACGCCGAGGGAACTGCCAACCACACGACACTGCCAGCCCCACTGCAGCGCCGGGGCCACGCCGAGGGAACTGCCAGCCACACGACACTGCCAGCCCCACTGCAGCGCCGGGGCCACGCCGAGGGAACTGCCAGCCACATGACACTGCCAGCCCCACTGCAGCGCCGGGGCCACACCGAGGGAACTGCCAGCCACACGACACTGCCAGCCCCACTGCAGTGCTAGTGAACACGCGCTGGGTTTGATTAAGCTTCGCGTGGGACGCAAAGCTCAGAGGTCACGCGGCGCTTTGCAACACATCTGCACTGCCCCCACTGGGCACCAAGAGCTCACAGATAAACCTGCTACCTAGCAGAGATCCTGACGGTCACACTGTCAAACTGGAGGGACCTTGAGATATGCTGGTTATCAAAAGGGAGCTGCAGACAGCTATGGAGGACCAGAACAGAATCACATACTCAACCAAAAGCTACCATTACATACCAAGCAGCTTACTCAGCCACACGCAGGCGCTGTTGGGACAATGCGTCGTACAGGCGTTACCTACTTGTTAAAGCTACCTAGAAAGAGACTACTGCTATTCAATAGCTCAACCATCTAACGGCATGTCAACTGTCCTGGGATATTTTCTCACTGGTAATCGTGGGTTTCAGTGTCATGGGGTCAGGCTGACCCACAGTGAGCGTGAGGCACCTGCGTCTGCCGGTCAACCCTGCCTGCAGGGTCAGCGTTGCCTGGTAGCACTTGGTAGCACTGTTCTACGTACTGGAAACATGGAGGACTAACTGCCAAACATTCCAGGAAAGCCGACGAGCGTATTTACACACAAACACTCAGGAGATCCTCAAAACAGAGTCCATACCGGCGTCGACTGGCTGGTGACGATCGTCTGTGTACGTCAGCACTAGACCTAATCCTCCGCCAGTAGTGATGCAACGAACCCATTTATCATCTTTTGAAATACCCTTGGTATGAAACCCATCCATTATGTTAAAAAAACAAAAAAAAAAAAAGCAACCTTTACAATGTAAACAAAACAGAAACAAGCAGTTTACTAAAGGTCTCTCAATGGAGATTTACATCAATCACCAAAGAACTGGAAATTCACCATGATGGTAGTTGCCACCCTCACCACACACACACACCCACTGGCACATCTTCACTGGGCTGTCGGCATGGTCGTTTATGTCTGCAGTGAGTATAGGCGAGCTGGAATGTCACTGGAAGGCAGCTTCATTATAAATACCAAGTCACAGTCTGTTGCTTAAATTCAGTGAATCGTCAATTGCCCAGACGAATAAGAATACCTCCGGCTTTTGTTGTTCGGACACTGCGGTGCATCGACATGCGGTTTCACTTAAGCAATAACAGTCATTATTGTGTCTATATTAGGGTGACCATGTAATCCAAGGTCAGAGGAGACACTACGAGCTACTTCAGGTTTTACAAACTACTTTAACACTGAAACGCTCCTCTGTACGGCTAATTAGTTCAGTCCTTCTTGAGCTTTGACTGGTTTGTTTACTTGATCGAAAGACTCAGCCAGCCGTTTTACATGCGCCGATTATAGGAGACTGACCAATCAGCACACACCAAGTGTGCTTAACTGAAATCCAGGTCCTTTTAATTGAAACGGTAGCTCACAAATCCTGTCCTAGCTCAGAGTGTCCTCCCTGACATGGATTATCCGGTCATCCTAATCTAGATCGGTCTGAATTTGACATTATTCTGTTGTCAACAATAGGCAGCGCATACTATCACAAGTTCCCCACAACACGCCATTTTTTTTTTTTTTTACAGGAGTAGAATTTCTGGATTGCTTGCCCCTAACAGTGCTACTTTTCAGCCCAAATATACGAGCTTAACCATTATATTACTCTCCAATTCTTAAGCACATGTATATGGAGAAATTATGGGAAATATAGGCGTTCGTGTGATTTATCAGTGCAGCCAATCACCAATCTCAATATTCTTTTTATAGAGCAGTGCAAAGAGCAGCCCTTCTCAAATCATTCAGCGACAGACGGGCCCCATCACTTACTTTTTGACGTTCGCTTCCCCATTTGGGATCCGCCTCAGTTTCTTCTTTTTTAGGATCTTAACAGCCCTTCGGCACAGAGTCTCTGAATCCAGCATCTCCTTGACTTTGCCATATGAGCCCTCGCCAAGCAGGTCTCCCATCAGGTACTTGCCGATCAGCTTCGCTCGCTTGCGGCGCGGTTGGTAAATCACCTCGGTAGAATCAATGCGATGGATAAAGGTGTCCATTCCCACCAGCTCGCTCTCTGGCAGGTAGTCCAAGTGCTGCAGGTCGTCCGTGCTCATCTTTCCCCCACGGTGACAGAGCTACAGTTCCTCCCCAGAGATCACACCCCAGCAGTGTGGAATGACAACTCGGCACAAGAAAGAAAATAATTCAGAAACACTGGAAAAACTTTTCCAGAACTTTGAGTGTAAGAAAGCACTCAGACACTAGAACAATATCACCACATTGATCCAGGATATTTGAGGAAAACAGGCTTGATCCAGTGTGATACTATCAGATCTGAACACTAAGCTCCATAAGATCAGACTGCTTCCAAGGAATTGGAGACTTGGGGTTTCAGTAGAGAGAGTTAGAAATATATTAAGGGACAAGCAAACCTTAAGTCCAGAGTAGTGGATCTAGTCTATGGTAAACGTCAATAGCATAACTCCCGTCGGAGTTTGACTTTGTAGGTGCATTCCACTGACAGGCTCCTAAGGACTTCCCACTTGAAGCAATGCAAAATCCTGCAAAAATATTTTTGGTTCAGATCCTGACTTGCTGGGCATGTCAGACGTCCATGAGCTGTAGTGTTGACAAACAGCTAGCTTTATCTCTCCTCCCCCAGAAGGGTTTAGCGATGTCTCACATTCAGAAGGTCTTCTTTGGTACTGCTGGTTTGCAAGGAAAAAAAAAAAAATATATATATATATATATATCCAGATCACTACTGCAGTATACGTCCGACTTGGCGAGAATCTACCAAATACTCGATTTTCTTGAAACAAACAAAATCTCGCCCCAAAAGAAATCTGCGATAAGATAAAAAAAGATGTGTTTATTTACAAAGCATTACATTATTTTGTTCAAGTATCAGTCAAACAGACCGTATTGTACAACACCGGCTCAGGTTTCATTTCATACTTCAACTTTACTCATGAATACTTTAGATTTTTAGTTGTGTTTATTAAAAGTAGAAAGATTGCCTCAGCAATACCGACTAATACACAAATCCAGATCTTCCGCCATGCATCCAGTACATACTAATAAAACGCCTTGCCATTCATTTACGTCCAAGCGTGAACTAGCTAAATGCTGCATTTCCACATCTAGTTGGCCAGCGTCACTCTTTCCTACCTAGTATCTTAGGACGGTAAGTATTAGCACACTAACTAGCTGAATATAAATCATTGCACAACTGACCACAAGCAGCCAAACATATCTTGCTTTCTGCGGCGGCTAAAACGGCATGTTGTAGCACGCCGTGACTTATTGGCATTACACTTATTCATGATCAGTAATAAATATTCACTTCGGTTCAAGAGTTACATGCTTTGGGTGACCACAAATAGCTGTTTAGTACAAGCGCTAAATAGCGAAGTGGACTCTAATCAGACTCAAGCTCCGAACACCGTGAGATTTAGCCGGACACGCTTTCCTGACTTTATGTACAATTTAACTCTTACATTTCCAAACGCTGTTTGGTGTCCGTATGCATACGGAAACCAAACAGAATACTTATCTCTTGATTGACAGATGCCGGGTTGCACTGGCCAACTAACCGACCACAATGTCAAGTACAATCCCGAAGAAGCGAATGATCAGGCTAGCTAGCCGAATGGCAATTTACGGTAGCTAAGCAAACATATCCGATACCATTTGTATCGCATTCACCCTTACCTTGACGCCCAGATGTTTGTCAGAAGTCGCACCTGATATGTAACCAAGAATATATTCTTTTGGTTTCGGTATAAATATTAGCTGGAGGTATGCACTCCCAATTGCAGCTGCTGTCAGGCTGTCGCCATCTTGTTTACCTCCCCCTTACTCCACTTTGACGTCAAAACGTCAATTTCGTCACCAAAAACGTGTGATTTCATTGGTCTGCGCCATGTCCCTCGTCTTCGCTAAACTCTATAAAGGCGGGTCTATGCAAGGTACATGTTATCGTCGGAGTTGTAGTGCGCCATGCCAAGCCAGTCAAACCCGCTGCTCGCTGTAAAGGGTTACCGCCGGCCTGCGGAAATGCTCGCGGAATGTGTTCAGAGTGTGACTGAGAAGTCAGGCATGGAAAAGTAATTACGATCTCCACACTTACGTCGTTTCAGTACATTTTTATATGTTTGCCGCAGTAATGTGGTTAGCTTTAGGAAACTATTTATTACAGGGTGCCACCTCACTGAATAGCTGTGTAGCACTATACCGTAATTCCTCCAGGGTTGGGAGGGGGTTCTCCCTTGTCTGTGCTGGTTTTCTCCCAGTTCAAAAATATGCATGGAGGAGATGGGAAACATTCCTCTCGACCATTTTGAGTCCGATCAGCTAAACGATTCGTTCACAACCGACATCCTCAGTTAATTAACTTAAGTCGGAATGTTTTCCATTGGGGGGGGGATCTCTGTTAATGGTCAATGGTCAATGCATCAGTAGGTGATGGGGGCGATTCTCTCAGATCTCTTTCGCGAACAACAAGGCTCATTGAAGGCTCAAGAACTCAACGAAACTTTTCGTTAAAGGATTAGAAAATAATTAATATAAATTGAAAGTGGTTAGTTCATGAACGACAAGTTAGTTTGCGCTCCCCGTGCTGCGACATTCCGGCCATGGTACTCTGTGCACCGTGAGATAGGCTTACCGCAACCTTATAATGGGGTAATTAGCGAGGAATATGGAGATGGATGGATAGGGGTCTGAGACTGAGGCGTGAATCTAGGTACGTCCCGTCGTCTGTCTGTCTTCAGGTTTTTTTCTCTTCATTAACTGACAGTAGAAGCAAAAAAGGTTGCCGATGGGTATTTGCTCATAGTAATTTTACGGAGCCCAAACTCCCTCAACTAAACTACACAGGCAGCCTTTTCTCTCCCAGGATTGATGGCCTTGTGGGGTCAGTCATATTACTGTATTTAGAGTAACCCAAATTAAAGTTGCATTTCTTTATAACTAATATGCTGTTTCAATATACACATTTGCAACAAACCTTGATTTATGTTGATTGAACAATGAACATGTCCAAAACACTATTTGCTTTCAGTTAAAAAAAATAATTTTAGAAATATTTAACCACAATTAGCTCAGTAGGCCGAATTTATAGTTTTAAAAATATATATATACTTTTTATTCGCGATAAGTCTGCATTTACATGCATGTAAGTTTCATTACCTTGTGAAAAGTCTGTATAGTTTGCAAACTACCCCACGTTTTTATATATCTATGTTTAGGTTTATAATGGAATAATATTAGACTTGCCGTAAGATTTCTTGCGTGAGCGTAACAGTCTGAAGGCGTGAGTCATTCCAGATGCGAGTTGGCAACCCTGCAAATAACCATTGAAACATATTTAAACATTTTACATAATCCAGAGCAAACTGGTGCAAAATTATAAATGATAGAAGGGTCGTGCACCTGAAAACATTATATATAGATGTTTATTTGTAAACTATTCAAACTATTTCGACGTGAGGAATAAAAGCATTACCGTATGGAGCATATTACTAGACGCAACATTTTAAATACTCCGATATCTTTCTAACTTAAGTATGACTCTGTCAGAAATTTTACGAGGTTTTCGTTATTTCCTCAGTACAACGTGGTTACCAAGACAGATTTAAAGATGGGCATAACTGAAATGAGACTGACAGCCATGTTTAACGTTTTTATTTTCCACTTGCCGTTTACAATGCACCAAATTCTCAGTATAGCTTTCTCACACGTACAAGCACAATATCAGGCCTGTGAGTGGAGGTTAATGTGTATTCATTGGCAATCTTGCTAGTCACGATTCACAGTTCATTTTGAATATTCATGAATTTAGCCAGTAAGTCATGTCCAGAACTACAGCGCTAGCCAGCCCCAGTGGGAGGGAAAAAACAGCCATTCATAAACAGAGGGACCAGGAACGATGTTTTTATTAAATCGGCCACATGACATATACAGCAGATTTAATAATGCAATTAAACCTAAAAGCTTGATATGTAGTACTAAACACCCACTTAAAAATCATATATTGTACGGAAAAGAATTATAGGTACATTCAATTGGTGCAAACTGCTGTTTTGGTTCTTGAAACATCTTGAATACTGTTAAACATCAAATAGCACTGCTTAATATTAATTTAAACAGATTGTGTTGGTGTTTAAGATTAGCAGTTGTATGGTATAAAGTGTGAATGTGAAGTCAATCGCCGTGTGTGAGAGACCAGCGTGGCTCTAAAAAACAAAGGCCAAGCTGCTCGAAAATCATCGACCTTCGATTCTCCGTGTCATGAGAAAGAAGAATTTATTTAGACATCTTCTCGGGTGACCAGAGAAGCCAGGGATACTATACGCTTGTCTTTTACGATAAAAGCAATCACCAATCCCCTTTTACTGGAAGCTGATTTGATTAGCTTTCTTAACCATCTCCGATTTTTCGGATGCAGCTGTAAAAACAGTAAAGATATTGCTGCTTGCTTCAATAGTACGGTCTTCTTGGGTTATTCTGAGGAGAGGGGAAAAAAAAACAGTAATCATTATACATTCTCCTTGAAATGTCAAAATTAGTCCTTCGATAATATTTTCCAACTAGTCCTATTGCCTCTCTTCTGCATTGTGGTTCTTATACACCACCTTGTGGCGACATACAGTATTACTTGGTGGAAACAATTGGCCTCTTCATATCCCAAAACTGCCAATACTGAACGTCACAATAAGGCTAAAACCTATCACAGGAAACCCACATAAACAAACACAAATCTGGCCCTCGATTCCAAATCCAGGCCTTGTTTTCAGTCCTCCCAGGTAGTTAGTTTAATAATTACTGATTCTGATTGGTCAGAGGCTTCACACCTGGCTCACAGGTAAAGAAGGCTGGAAAACCAGCAGGGCTCGGACCTCGGGGACCGTGATTTGAATAATCATGCTATAGGTCATTTTAAAACTCTGCTTATCTGGGTGTTTTTGAACTGGGGGAGGAAACCCCACATTATTGGGGGCAAATGGAGGCCGTAAGCTAAAGTCCTGCCATAAAAATGGTTGCAGGTAACTTTTTTGGCTGCATTGAGAAAATTCATTTAAAACATGATAAAAGCAACAATGTCTTTTTGACAAAGTTTAACAGTTTTTACCGAATATTTTGAGTCGGTAACGAACAAGAGCATGTTGCCCATAACTATCCCATGATGCTTCGGGGCGAGTTACCAGTGGGTTGGGTCTGAAGCGGTATGCCAGCATCATTCGCTTGCGGAAAGCGTCATACTCGTCATCCTGGTTCGTCAGCTCGGCGGGCCGGTCCACCCCAAACCCAGCACCGTCGATGGCAGTCGTTCCCCTGCAACATGCCGCAAGAGTAAAGAGCGTCAGAATCGCCAGAGATCCCATCTTAAAAAGGTGCTTTGAAAGTACAGGCTGTCCCCAGATGAAGAACGTCCAACAATCACAAACGGACTGCCATAAAGGACATTATATGATAAATTTGGGTTAAATAAAATTGTTCATATTAACAAACACATGCACTTTCTGACGCTCATGAAAACATCAGGCGGCTGCAGTGGTTTGTCTGCTCGAGGGACAGCACAGCACTATATGCGTTTACTTTCATTATTACTATATAGCAACAATTATTACTATGAACTGTATTATTATTCCAACTTGCCTACAAATTCAACTTAAAGACAAACTTAGGTGACACGTTCATAACCTGGGGGCCGCCCGTACTTCAATGAATAAGCGTGATACGGATCAGAACGGGCGACTCAGCTGGCAGAGGGCACACCTGTTCACGGGGTTCTTGATTCCTTGCCCGTCGGAGCCGAGGCCGTCTCCTTCCTTCCAGCCCATCTTCATCAGCATTTGGAAGCCGATGTTCTCCACCGTCAGCTTAAATTCCTTGTACTCCGAGTAATCGGGATCCCGCCCCTCCTGCATCCGTACACAGACGGCATGATTCACAGACTGGAAATCTTCGCCGTTAACAGCGAGTAGTCGGTCTGATCTAGTGCCGTGACACGCCTGCCTCACCCTGTCACTCGAACTATCAGCACAATGAGGAATAAAAATGACTTTATTTCATAAATAGCATCAGTTAGTGAAACGTTTGTATTAGTTTATAGGATATATTACCTTTCTATGCATATAAAACAGTTAAACACTTAGAAATACAGTAAAACATCTTTAACATGACATAGTACACAATAATAATAATACAATAACAAGCAATAAAACTACAGAGACCTGTACTGAACTTTGAGCAGATGTAATACAGAAGTCACGCAATGTTTTCGAAGTCTGTTATGAGCTATTGTATTTAACGCTAATTTTTAATATAGTAGGTTCTATGCCAGTCTGTCTGTAAGTACGAGTTGTCTGTACACACAGAGCACTGAAACACACCCTATGCCCCTCAGGCGCCATCAGAGCTCACCTTCAAAGCTTTGAACGTCTCCATGAACTTCTCCAGTTCCTCTGGAGGCAGGAAGTCGCCAATGAAGTGCTTCCCTTTGCCCATCTCAGTCAGCTGCTCCGCCCACTCTGAAGAGGCAACACCATCTCCGTCACTTTCCAGAAGCAGAAGTTGGAGGAGGAAAAACACACACAAAAAAAACAGGAGGCAGGAGGCGCGTCTCACCGCGCGTCTTCTCCATCTCCATCTGCCGCAGCCGGTGCTCCCAGGTCCCTTTCTGTGCGTCCACTTCCTCGTCGCTGTCGTACTCGTGCTGGTGGTCACGCACAGCCTTCTCCCACATCAGCTGCATCTCCTGCATGGCCCGCTTGTGCTTCATGATCATGTCGAACATCTCCTGCATCTGAGCACACAGGGGTGGGTGGGTTATGTCAATGGCCCTTACTGTGCTGCTCCTGCCACGATAAACACGTCAGTTGCTTTTCACAGATACATGCACCTATTATCCTTTTACCATCAGCCTTCACTATGTAACTGACCCATCAAGCTGCTATCAAGTCCGTACCTCCTGCTGCTCTTTAAGCTGCCTCTTCTGGTCTTCAGACAGCTCTGTTACTCCCACCAGGCCAACAGGCTTGCCTTTCTTGTAGCCTAGGCCTCTGAGCTCCTGAGCTAAAACAGACACACATCAGTCACACCATGCATGTTACGCAGATCCCCAAGAAGCCGCAGAAGTCATCACAGAATCAAAGTCTATACCCAGTCAACTCAGTCTTTATGGTCTAAACCAGTGTGTGTTTCCCATCCCAATCCTTAGGGACCCACAGATCCATGTTTTTGCTCCCTGCCACATTTGTGCTCCCTACCGGGAGCTAGAAAGGAGCAGAAATATGGGCTGTCTGTGGGTCCCTGAGGACCGGGTCGGGAAACACTAGTCTAAAAAGATCCGATTTGCGGATGGAGGGAAGACTGCAGGTGGCAGCAGGGGGATGAGGTTACCAGAGAGGGTGGCCGTTTCCGGTTCTGGGTCTGCCTCAGCGGGGATGACTACAGAGGGCAGAGGCATTTCCACACGATCGTCCTCTGAGCCCCAGCGGCTCTTCCGCTTCCGCTTGCTGCTCGCGGGTTCGGCGCGGTGGGCCGGGTCGCCCACGCTGGCTTGCCGATGAGGAGACGGTCCGCCCTGCCGCCTGTGTCCCGACGCGGCCTCTGCGGCACGGCCTGGCGGGCTCCGCCCGGCTTTTGCCTGACGGAACTCCTCGACCTTCTCTTTGTAGAAGCGGTGCGCCGCACTGTGGGGCTCGTACAAGAACCTTCGTAGGGCAAACAAGTTCATCCAGGCCTTACTTAATCCACAACTGCTCAGTCTCCTCCTCTAAATCCAAGACTGCTTTCTTCGGTCAATAAACCTCTCGTAACCGAAAGACTCGCCCCATGTGTGGTCCTGCTTTTGCCACCCCATGGGCGAGGAATCTACCAAAAGGCTACATAGACGGTATACAGCATTACGTTTCGCCCAAGTGCCAAATACTATAGGTAAGTCAATTCAGGTAAAAGCAGATTCTAAAGAGCAGTAACACTGAACGAGGGTACAGGAGCTTAACCCGATGGCTGCAGGTACAAGCGGTTACAGATTCTACACCTGCACGCGTGGCAACCTCACGGGTCCTACCTGAAAGCCGGATTGTCACGGTTATGCTCTGCAGCGATGGCCTCCACCTCCAGGCCGCCATCGGCCACAAACTTGGCCAGCTTCTCGGCCACCTGCTGCGTCTCCTCGTCCACTGGGGGGGAGACTTTAAGCAGTCTATCAGTACTGGGGTTCAACTCACACAACTATTAGGCTGCCATTTAGAGTCTACAGCGAGTGAGGGATGAGAAAGGAGGGGTGGATCACAGGCGGTGGGCTGAATGGGGGGGAAAAAAACAAGCAGTCGCTACGCTATATTTATTAAACACAGAGCCGTGTAAAACCCCCTTCTATATGCAGCACTGCTTCACAGTCTCACCACACTGTCGCAATAGCGTCGCTAAACCGTAACCCTAAGGCCATTGCGCAAACATGAAGCACAAAATCACCCGTAACTGAGGCAAGAAAAGAAAAAAAAAAGATGGTCTCCTTAGAACTGCGATGTCTGACGTAAATGTACAGGGAAAAAAAAAAAAAAAGGCATTAAAATCGCACAGATGTTCGGGTTTATTTCGTGATCATTTGCAGACTCTACAAAACCCCCAGTTACAGTAACCTATTTTCATATCTGGCCTTTAAAAGCCCAAATTAAGCCTCCAAAATATATATAGATATATATTCCAGAAAACTAGAAACAAGCTGGGTTCCTGAAAGTCTATTTTTATGGGTGCCGCGATACACGGAATGCACTGTCATGATCGAGGCCAAATTCTATCCAAGCAGCACATCGAGCACTTCCCAGCAGCCTGGCCTGCCAGCATTCGAAATGCCGAAATGTTTTGCTGTATGCAAAACGTCCGCTAAGCGGAACTGGAAAACCCGCTGAGCATATTTTACGTTAGCGGCGATCACGGGAAAAGCAGCCGTCGACACCGCCGGCATGTACAAAACAGCCATTAGGCTAAGAGAGGTTCTCATAGAAGACAATCTTGATCATAAATAAGCGTGCATAATTCCCCAAAGCGAGTCATTAAAAAGCGGAAAACGTTTCTCTGAGACTTTCAGGCTTACCAAAAGAACGAACGGGAGCCGCTGGTTTGGGATTTTCTTTTCTTATTTCTGCAACTTTGCGCCTGTAGTACAGATAGTCCCGGCTGTTCTTATCATACAAAAACCTGTATAAAAGCACACAGAGAAAGAGGAATGCAAGTAATAACCCTTGTAAATGGGCAAGTTTAATTCTGCCGGTTCTTGTCCTTAATAATTTTCCCCACACAGCCTCAGCAGCCACTGATGGAGGGTTTCACACAAAAGTCGAACAGACACAGGGACGAATGACTCACAGGAACAGGGGATTGTCCTTGTAATCTTCCATGGCCTTCCTCTCTAACTCCGCCCCCCCCTCCGCCACAAACACCGCCATTTTGTCCAGGACAGTGCGCACCTCCGGGTCCTCTGGGGGGGAGACTTTAACAGGCTATGAGTACTGGGCCTCTGTTTGTACACACATACACACAGAGCTACACCATCACTAGGAGTTATGGGTTCCTGTTGGGGATTAAATAGGTATAGAGGCTCTTGCTGGTACAGAAACAGCAGGTCAACATAAAAGTGCTTTCAGAATCATCCTCTGATTGCTAATGACAAGCTCGCTTACGCTAGAGCCAGGTCAGCTTCACTCTTAAACGAGCGGCCTAAAAAGTGACTGCACAACCAATAGGCATGAAGGTTCACATTCCAACCACTGGTTATGCAACTGTAATGCCATCATGTAACCTTTTATATGTTAATGAGGGAGTGATAACATTGCTATTTATCTTGTGCCTGTACAGGCGAATGTCCTTTTCCCTACTGCGGTGTTTCCCAATCCGGTCGTCATGGACACACTGACAAGGAGCTGGGAGTTGAACAAAAACACGGACCAACTGTGGGTCCCCGAGGACCGGATCGGGAAACGCTGCCCTACTGTAAGATAATGCTAATGGGCTACCTTTGACCTCCAAGTAGTGGGAGTCGTCCGTCTCCTCATCATCCTCGTCCGGTGAGACGAAGACGCTGGGTCGTGGTGGCCGTGGTGACGCCTTCTTGGCCTGGGAGTAGTTCTTGAACTGGTTCAGCATGCTGCTGATGCCCAGACCAGGCCTCTTCCCAATAAGGATGTTCTTCTTCTGTGCTGGGGCGTCGCCTGCAGACGGCCCCCCCGAGGACGACGCAGCTTGGTCTGAATCACTGCTAGGGGAACCTACAACAGACACAGTACATCTCTGTAACCCAAAACCATCCTCATCCCAGCACGAATCCACCTCGTTTTCCGTACATTTCACTTTCGCATAAAAATCAACCTAAAACTGAAAAGCTAATATTTAGATATTTAGAATGTCTGGTAAACTCATTTCTCTTATCCAGCAATTCACAGCAAAGACATGCCAAGACAATCTTTAAGTTACCAACATTTAACAGAACTTCTGCCAGGTACTAATTTTAGTTTTTTAAGTCCCAATTTTCTTGACATCAATAACTTTCACCTGACATAGAACTAAGGGAACTGTGTATAACACGTCCTACTCCTATCTAGGACAATGTACCCAGATCAGGACTGGATTTCTCTTTCTGCATCTTGAGAAACTGCTGCAGGAAGCTGCCATCGTTCACAAACTTGTTGGATGTTGAGGCTTGAACACTGGGTGCGCTGTGGGGTGAGAATCACATAAAACATATATACCAACCAAAGTAAGATGTATTTTTTTTATTTTCCATTAAGATGCACATATAATTTTCTATTAACTTTTATCTGTGAGCCAGATACGTCTCTCAACCAGATGAAAAATGTTACATATCATATATATATAGCATGATATTTTCACTAAATGAATTCACATGCAAATTTTATTCATTTAGTACAACAGTAGAATCCATCCCAGGGCTTGAATGCAAGTTTGCAAAAGACTGTGACATTTTCCTCCCCTGAAGCAAAGCAGTTGACATCACAGAGCACATGGTGCACTATTATGATACGTACCTTGGTGTTACTGGCTTGTTGGGTGTCTGGGGGTAATTCTTGGCTTGCTCTGCCATCTTGGCCTCAATCTCCCGCTTCTTCTGCGCAATGAGTTCTTCCTGCCGTAGGATGTTTGCAGTCATCTTGTTCTTTTGCACCGGCTTGAACTTCCACCCAGCCCGTCCTGGTAGTGAGACGTGGAAAGTACATCTGTTAGAAGCTCACAATGCTGCAGTGCAGCCACATACCAGCTTTTTAAGACGCTTCTGTTAGGAGACCCTAAATATCAAAATGTGCATCTGCTTGCACGCCCACAATTCCTCATGACAAACATTTAAAATCAATTTAAAGTCGTAATCTCTCTGTAAACGGTATCACCCTTGTAAAAGCGAGTTTAGTTTTTTGTTGACCACTAATTAGGCCCAGTAAAAAAAAAAAAATCATTAGTTTATCACCCCCGCCCGCGTGGCGAATTTAGACCGCATCGTTTTTTTTTTTTTTTAAGTGTATTTTGAACACTCCTCAAGAAGGAAATTAATAGATATGAACTGGCACTTTGAATGAAACTTTTTTAAAAATATTTTCTTTTCATATTAATTTTGCAGATATGTCACATATCTGTTCCTGTTCCTTTTGTTTACTGTTGATGTTGAAAACTGTTGTTATCTTCCGTTATCTTTTTTCTAAGAAATAAAAAAAAAATTCGCCCTCCCTCATCACTTGTTTCTGATTGAAAGGATGATAAACTAATGATTTTTTTTACTGGGCCTTAATGCTGCAAGACATTTTTATTTTATAGGTTTTATCATTGCGATAAGTGATCTATCATCGAATAAGCAAAACAGGAACTAAGAAAGAAATAATAGTTATCGCATTTAGGCATGTCTCCTTATCTGCGGTAAACGGCGAACATCTATCGCCGCACAACTTCTGTCAGCTGTCAGTTCAAATTATTACGGCCCTAACTGAAAAGACATACTGCCTAGAATCATTACAGACAAAACACGGAAATTAGATTGTAGGGGACTTTAGTAAATAAAGATTTTGCTATGCGATCACAATTACACCCAGCAGTACAGATTGGTAACAAGTTAGCTACGGATCAGGCAGGGTGGGTGCTACGGCCCAACTAACCGCCTAAAATGAGACATTAGCCAAAACTCACAAACGCTCATCACATTTTTACATAACTCTACGGAAAATTATTCGATTAACACGGTTACACTATTGATTAGTATTATATATTTTTAATAATTTACCAGTCTCGCTCGTCTCCATCGTTGCACTTATTTCTGCTTAAAAAAAAAATAACGTAACTTCCGGCGTACGTTAGCTATTCTTCTTCGGCTATCAGTCATTTAAGTCCGATGACAGTGCTACTGCCATCTATCGCAGCGGAGGGTAGTATTACCGCAACTTTTACTTGTGTAACAGCCCGGTGATTGTTCTGTATCCATCTTCCAAACACTTAGTCACCCACAGCTCATTTCTGGAGTATTGCGGTAGAATGGATTACTGTTTCTAAACTGACCTTATTGTGAGAATGTAGGTTTATCCCCGTGATGGATTCTGCTCACAGGAACAGGCGGGGACTGACTAACGTCTCTGTGGGCCCTAGGCTGACAAGATATGCTATTGGAGATATTTTTGGAGTGAAAGAGAAACGAGAGAAAATTATAAACAATAATACATCAATAATATTCTAATCAAAGTGTGGGATGCTAGTGTAAATCTCACCAATCAGGGTGGGATCCTGAGTGCTGTCGGTAAAATTTGGGGAGGGTTGGAATTGCACTGGAGGATCGACAGATCAAATTTAATAAGTTTAACCAACCTCTCTTTTGTTGAGGTTAGTCTTGATTTTTTTGCAGACGTTCGTTTAATTGTGCTCTCTTCCGCGTCTGTTCGCAAGATGTCCATCGCTCTGGTGAGACTAGTCTAGTATCTCTGTGCCATTTTCTTGTTCAGCTACTTCGTGCCGGTATGAAGACTCAACGTGGAATAGTTAGTTACAGCCAGGAGGGGGGCAACTTTGCCCATCCTGAGAGCTGTTGCTAAAAAGGCAAATAACATACATGTCGCTATCATTTAAATAATCATATAATCTTATATCCTTAAATGTAACTTCTGGAAATTCCGGCGTCATGGGGCCCCTAGTTGTCAGGACCCCAGACAGGTGCCTAGCCCGCCTTATGCTATGTTCGCCCCTGGGGACAGGCTGACCATGAGTCTGCGTCAAATTAGTGTTTATGGAAAACGAACGGGCATTGATATTTTTCTCGGCAGCAGGAAACATAATCTTTAAATATGCAGATTTATAACCCAGTAATAGCTGATTGAAGAGGTTTTGTTTCAGTTAGGTGCTTCACCTTCACTGAAGGTCCCAGAACTCTTCTGAAAGACACCCCAACCATTCCATGCGTTTGCTAAATTTCACCAGTGGATCACTTAATTAAATTAATTAAATTAGTTTGAAAAGTCAATGAGGTGTTGGTTAGGCAAACAAGATGTGTTAGTGCTCGAGTAAAATAATACATGGGTGTATTGGATGGTTGTGGCAAATACCGGTCTGATGTTAGGAGAGGTGTTGAAAGGGTTAACTGAAGCCCCTGACTTGTATCTGCATATTATATTATTATTATTATTATTATTATCTCATACATTGTGGTGCTGACATAAGATTGGCTCACTAGATATGTGCAGCTGAACAGGTGTACCTAATAAAGTGGCCAATGAGTGTACAGTATTTAGCATCTATATACATAAATCACAGCAGATGTCAGTAAGGTGAAGAATAATGTAAACGAAAACAGATGGAATGCAGTTTAATAAACAAAAGAGCCAGTGTGGAGAGAAGTAGCTATTATGGGCGAAATTGACCTTCCTGAGATCAACTCCCAGCCCTGTTAATGAGCGTCGCTTCATTTCCAGAGCTGCCCCCAGAGGACAGCTGCAAAGTCTGTCTTCTCATACAGTCTCTTGGGAAGCTTATGGACGGGTCAAAGGAAGTGATGGGAGGACCCCTCTCCTGTAGCATCTCCACGTACATTCACATCGTTATACCGAAAGCCACAGAAGTTAAAGAGCGTAAATTTATGGTGTGTCCACATGCCTTTAATGACCCTGGAAATGCGTCATGGAAAACTTCACACTGTTGACTAGTATAAAGTTGGTAACATTTTTTTCTTCTTGAAGTCACTTTGGTCGTGACCTGATTGCGTTTTATGAATTACCCATCCATCTATTTTCTATACCCGCTTGTCCTATTCAGGGTCACGGTGAGTCTGATGCCTATTTGCACAAGACAGGGAACGACCCTAGGATGGGGCACCATTCCCTCGCACATGCACACCTAAGGACAATATGATAACTCCAATTTCTCTCAGCATGTTTTTGGACTGTGGGGGGAAACCGGAGAACCAGAGGAAACCCCACGACGACACGGGGAGAACATGCAAACTCCCAGGCGGAGACTCGAACCCTGGTCCCAGATGTATGAGTGCTAACCGCTGCTCCAAGATAATTTGTTCGTTCAAGGTGACATGTTGAGCTGGACACTCGTGTTTATCTTCAAAACAAAATATTTGTACAATTTGCAGTCGTTTCCTGAAAAGTGCATCATTAGGGATTCTTATGGCTGGATAGTGCAGGTGACATCACCTTCATCGTTTTGTGTTTACCTGTGACGTGCAGGTCTTCCAGGAAGACAGAAGCTGCATTTTAGAAGCTTCACTCACATACGCAGTAAAGCATTTTTATGAGTGGGAACATCACTGAGCTTCATAAGAAGCTTTAAAAACAGAGCAGCTGCGGAAATATCGTCGATGCACAAGCCATCAGTTGTATTATATTAGGTCTGACATTCATTAAAACACAAACGTTCATGGCTGGTCTCTCTTACATAAACAGGAAGCTCAGGAAACCGCACGGTGCAGCCTGAGTTTAATGCGAATCTGCTCTGATTGGTTGCCGGGACTACATGGCGTACCTCCCACATCACCGATTGGCAGAGTGCCGGGGGTTACAGCCACTTAATCAGCCAATCAGCATACACCAGAGACCTGAAGCGTGGTCTGTTTTATGTGCAAAACTGATGGTCACCCAAATACCAGAATGGGGAAAAAGAGTGATTTTAAGTGATTTCAAACCTGATGGATCCGTCGCGGCCTTAACCCATCCCAAGCACTAAACGGATTTTGTTGACCTGCGAAGGACGCAGTGACCATCGAAGGATTCAGCCCCTGAATTGGGACATAACACACAGGAAGGTTGATTGCGGAGAAACACCATAAGCAACTATTTTGGTAATATGATAGAGTCAATGAGCGCGTCGTCAGAGGAAACTGCAAGTGTCAGTGAAGAAGGCGACAGCTCAGCAGCCATAACTTCCCTTCCTTGTAAAACTGAGATATTCTGAAAAAACGCTCGAAGTTTTGCCATCCAGTACAACATGCAGAATGCAAGCTCTTTCGAACATCAGTAGTTAGTCTTGTAACTCCCAAGCTGATGAAAACACACACACACACACACACACACACACACACACATATATATAGTATATATATGCATTAAATGAGGATCTTAAAATTTTAGAGGAATTTTAAGCAGAAACAGAGCCTCGACATAATTGATTTTATTGTGATAATTATCAATATCAAGTGATATGAAAAACATGATTGTGATTTTGCAGCAGCACAGGTGATCCTGGGCCCACCCAGAAGAGCTCAGCCTCATGGCCAGCGATACAGTGCGATGCAGTGATTAAGTCTGGCAGGTGTGTGCTTCGTTATATCAGTGAGAGGAAAAGTGCTGTTGGGTGGCAAATAGATTTTTCTTTCCCTCTGTTCATTTAGCCTTAGTAGCATTTTTAACAACGTAGTTGAGTGTAGAGTAATTTTATCTCCAAACGAATCGTTATGGGACTGGCCGACCTGATTTTTCCGTTATGATTTCTGGCTTCGCTATCGTGGCGATAAACTGTTTTTCCATATCGCCTAGCTGTAGGTGGAGCCCAGGCCCCCCTGCAATCCTGGCGATATTAATCTGCTGGAAGATGGTTGGAATATAGTTATTAATTCAGTCCAGCGATGACAGCGGATGTTGAAATCCTCTGCTGCTCTCTGCGCAACCCATTAATCTGCATTGGGCCTTTGGAGTTTTCGCCAGACAGATGTCACCTGGTCAGGAGCAGGCAGATGGTTTTCCATGAAAACATCGTCCCCGCAGTCCTTCATCTTTGTGGCACAGGTTAGTCTCTCCTTCCCTTGGCAGCATGTGAATTCAGGATTTTTCAGGATATTTGCTCTCTGTTCGATCAGTACGTTCCAGGTTAATGAGTGTGAATCAGGTTGCACTATGGGCCACAATTCTTCCCTAAGCTTTTATGACAGATTTCTTTTTTAAAAAAAAGAGGTTCTCTGATTCAGGAGCAGCTTCTCAATACAGATGGGAAGCGTCATCGGGGCGGAGGCGGCTCTCATCAGGAAGACGACCTTGCCAGATGAACGCAGGCTTTGCTGAAGGTCATCATCTGGTAAGAGGAGGGATGACGCACGGCTTTGTGTGGGGAAATGATCATGGCTGGTCCATAATCCACACGCATAAAACGGCGTTCGGTATGACAGGGCTGAAGGAATGCGATGGTGAGTCAGCTGGGAGTGTGGAGTCACTGAAGATTTGGGTACAGAAACTGTACTGCACACAGAAACAAGGCTTTCACTGTGGTCACATGACATGGGCCATGCCCCCCCCCCCAGTAGAACGCGACTTGCATGATGTCACACATTTGCTCTTTCTGTAATTACAGTTGTTTTCACACCCTCTGGGCCTGTGAACATGCGAATGCCTTTCATCGATGCTCTGCATAGCCTGTATATTATAAAGCAGGCAAATCAGTTGTGGTATGTGTTTGCAAGGTATTTAGCATTGAATTCTTTGGCTTTACTTGAAAATCTTGATGTTCCTGTCTTGATTGCCTCATTGTATTCACTACACACAACATAAAGTTATAAACTTATGTCATGTTTGAGCAATCAGCCAGAAATATAGTATGCACAGAAGCATTATTGAACTTTAACTGCTGTTTCCGTAAGCCGCATTAATAATTAATGGCTGAAGTTGGATGGCATCGTGTTCCATTTTATAAATATTTTTTTTGCAGATTTAAAAAAACAATGGAGAAGAAATCTTGACACGATTTTTACTGTTAGTATTTTTTTTTTGTTCTCTTTATTGTTTAAGAGCAGCACTTGGATCTGAGTTATAAAGACTGGACCTGACGCTAAACCAGATGCTTCTACAGCCTTTCAAGCAGATGAAAACAAGGCGAGAATATTCCATAGGATGCGACAGATCCAAGTCAGAATAGACGTCAGCAGAGCTTCCCCTCAAGGCCTGGATTGCCCTTCATGTCACACCTCCTTTCAAGAGGCGGAGTCTAGTTTAATCACACACAACTCTGGGAAATATTAAGAGACCATAGCAAAATCTTTACCTTCACTCAATTCTCAATTTACGGTTGTGCGTCTGTGTAAAATCTACATATTGTTTTTTGCAAACTACAATCTGGCTCTTCCCTGTTTCTCATTAATGAAGGGCTTCTTGTTTCCTTGCTTTACGGGTCTTCAGTCCTGCTTCTAGGAGCCTGATACTCACTGTCCTAGCAGTGCACTTCACACCTGCACTTAATGTTTCCCATTCCTTTTGAAGGTCACTTGATGTCACCCTCTGATTCATGAGGCACTGTTGGATATGTTGACGGTCATCTCTGGCATTAGAAATTGGCTTCCGCCCTCTAGCTGTCTGGTTTTTGTCATTCCCAGTGTCTCCTGTTTCACATTGTTCTTGTGCACTGTGGTCTTAGAACTTTTAAGCCTGGAAGCAGCATGCAGCTCAGCGTAGCCTCCTGCCAGCAGAACCAGGATTAAAACAAGATTTAACAATGCTGATTCTTAAAAAAAATATGGAGTGGTCTCAATTTTTTCAAGAGCTGTAAGATTCGAGCTCATGGGGACTCAAAGATAGTCCTGGATCAACTGAATCAAATTCAAGACAGAGCTGGTCAACTGCTGAGGGGGGTGCAATTTTAGCAAACAACCAGTGCCCCCCCACCCAGTGGCATATGCCATCTGAGACAGAGTGAAATTGCGCAAAGAAGTTTGCCCATGAGGTATCGCGTTCTGTATTCAGTCATGTTAAAGCTGGGGTCTCATTCAGCCATGACACTCTTTTCCTGTTACTGTAAGGGTAGATCCTGTGTCCTATGTGTTGTGAACCCAGCTCTGCGGTCTGGTACATGTGGAACAGTCTGGCTCTCAAATCACTACCAGGGTGGAAAATGCAACGGAAAACAACATAATTGATCTAGGTCCTCAAAAATATTTAAAAAATTAAAATGTCAACAGGAGAAGGAGTACTGAACAAAACAAAGACGACACAGATTTTGTTGTAATGTGTAATTAATGCGCAATATAAAAATAATGACCTTGTCTGTCACAATACAATATACCTCTATTAACAAGCAAGTTTACAAGCAAGCAAAGTTAGATTTATAACAGATCTAAACACAATCAGATATTGCTGTTGTAATTTGATCAATTATAACGAAAATAAATCTGCAATAAAAAAAAATCTCTGGACACATATTAATGTGTCCAATTCTTTGTGTTAAGATAACAGTCCACTGAGTGTTTAGTTATCCAGAGATTGCTAACCTTGTGTTTTATAAAAACAGGAGGTATTTTATTTACAGGTTACATATTTACTACCATAATTTACGTGTTTACTCTTCAATACTCTCCTAAATTTTGATCAGATAGCTTTGGAAAAAATTGATTTCCACGTCCCCTTCTTTACTAGGGAAATCGAGTAAAGATTTTGGCAACACTTTACTTGACTGGTCACAAATAATATAGTATTGTACTATTAATTGTATATTAATTAACCAGAAATGAAGTTACATACTGATCTCATGTTAATTCATCATTAATAAATCATGACGCATGTTTTATCTCAAGCAGTTACTGCATTTGTTACTATATCTGTTAATTCCGTAAACCTTTGTGAGCTACTGAAGAAACAAGTCACGAATAACACAAGAGACATACTGATCTCATGTTTCTCCAGCATGATGCATCTTATCTCAAGTAGCTGCTATATTTATGGTTTGTACTTCAGTAGTAACCGAGTTAATTACTAAATATTTATTCCCCGTCAAATAAAGTGTAACTCAGATTGTTCCGAAGAGAAGTATGTGTTGGTTTATATAACCACTCCTGGTTTAGTGACCGAAATCCTTTCCAATGGCCAAGTCTTTCAGCGAAATAGTCACGGAGTTACGTTCACAGTAGCCTAGATGTGACTGCGACCATGCTTAAAACATTACTTCAGCCTTCTGTTCTCAATTTCTTTCATCCTTTCAACATTCAGAACATTCTATGTCAAAGACCTCTCTGACCCCAGCATTCAGAATTTTCAGGCATAGGAAATTTGGTGGGAAATGTGTGTGTTGGTCAGAAAATGAATCTTTGATTACCGGTGTACTTGCGAATGGTCACAAACTGAGATAAGTCGCTGAACAAGGAGTTGGTTGATTTCTTTGTTTATAGAAACGGGGAAATATCCAGGCAGTCTGTGCTACGTCAATCGCAGGGAATCCAGAGAAGCTGAACGACCAGTGCTACAGGGCATTTTCCACAGCGCGTTTAAGAGGGATACCTGTGGGAGACAGGACAGCGTCCAATGAGAGCAGCCGGTGATGACCTCACTGACAGTTAACAAGGGGGGGGGGGTGCCCCCATCTTACCCGAACATGGGCCATAATGACGAACGCCAATGGAGCGCCCGCGAAAGCAGGTGGCCCGGCGCAGGTGGCAGGCGCTGGCATAGGTGATGTTGTTGTTGCCACAGATGGGCTGCTCTGTGACCAGGGGCAATGGGCAGAGGGCAGTACGGCACATGACACAGTGGGCGCTCTCTGTCTGGTCTGTGACACAGGTGTGAGTGCCTGGACACACAACCTTGGAGCAGTTTTCTGAGGGGAGCAGAAACATTTGCTATTCCTTCATTCCTCCTTAGATAAGTCACATTTTATGTCACATTATTATTGTAAGAACAACAACAGCAACTAGTAATCAACAAATCATTATCAATAATAATAATAATAATAATAATAATAATAATAATAATAATAATAAAAGATTCAGTAGGCTCCAGAAAGCTGTATTACAAAGCAAGATTTTTGGGTTAGCAAAACAACCGGGGTACCTTAAATCTAACAAGTTATCTAGCTGATTGCCTCAAGTCTCATGTAACCCAACTGAACATGATACAGTAAACGTACATGTTTGGTTACTAATAATACTGGGTGACAGTCCTCCTGTAGTCCAGCTAACTAGCATCTCTAATTTGCCTAAAGGGTATGATGGTGAGGGTGTGTGCCCTGCAATGCAATGACAGTCCACCAGGGTGCAAGGCCACGCCCCCGAAAACGGATGGGTGGATGATTATGATTATGCTGATTGATTATTATTATTATTATTATTATTATTATTATTATTATTATAGAAGCTCACCCTTTACACCTGGCAATATCTTGCTAGAATACTTTGTTTGCCAGTAAATGCTTTTGAAGACGCCACGACTTGCAGAAAGCTCTGCTTACTCTTACACTCGCCCTGGTACATGACCTCCAGATCCGGCTGGCCCTGGCACCGGGCCAGCAGCAGGCCGCACTCGTCCCGGTAGGTGCGGCTGTCGCTGCCGCACACGGGCTCCCCCCGGGTCATGTTGGTACAGTCCGGCGAGCACGTGCAGTGGGGCCGGCCGCCCTTCATCTGGCACACCTTCGCTGGGCCGCAGTTCACCCCCTCGCACGTCTCTGTGAAAATCGCATGTCAGGACCGGGCAGGAGCTCATCATTCTCCTTCCTTCGTAAGACGCCATAAAAGTGTTTCGATAACGTCAGTAATTTCCACTGCGGGAATGATCCCTATAGCTTAAGCACAGCGTGGTTTGTGAGGAACTGGGCTCTCTTACATTTTCTAAGGAACACGGAAGAGCTGATTCACAGTTTAACTGGTGAGTATTTGCAGAGCTCACACCCACTCACCCACTGAGATCACATCACGGAAATGAACACGCATCATAAACAAAGCCTTCCAGGAATTGGAGGAAGAATGAGACTGGACTGGAACAGATTTTCAACAACACAATCTAGTGCCTGGTCAAGGCATGGCTGTAAGACTGCGTGGACGTCATATGGTGGATACATTACACTGGTTAGTCACTGATCTCCAGCACCATTACACAAGTGTAAATTGGTCTTGCCCAGGCACAATCCCCAAATATCTAGTAAAAAGGGATTAAGTGTTTTTTGCTGGAAGCTCTCTAATATCCTGTTGTTTCCTCGCTTCTGAAGGGCCAGCACTGTCTGCGAACAACACCCAGGACATGTGGCATTTCTTAATTCGCACCAACTGGCAGGAAATGGCTATTTCAAAAACTGCCCGTTATATACAGGAAAGTGCAGGTTAAAGGGGCTGCATAAGTCTGAGTACCAACACTGCTTTGAAACACTGGATCATGAGAGCATGTGTATGCCTGTTCAGCCGCCTGCTGTCAGTCAGTTCCCCTTTTGGCCAACAGGTGCCGCTGGCCATCACGTTTGTTCTTGCTTCCTAGTGTGTTCTCCTGTTCCTTGGGTTGCTACTAAGCGGGTCACGTGTGTTTTTAAGTGCCTGCCCTTCCTTGAGTTTTCAATCAGTCATTGTGTGCATTTCTGTTGGTGTTCGTCCTGATTTGCTGTTTCACTGTGGTTCCAGTGCATATTGTTTTCTATGCGTTCCTCATAAATGTTACAGTCAGTGTTTGACGGTTCACCTGCCCGTTCTGACCCCTTTGTTTTCTGGTTTCCCATTTATGTTCAGTTTGCTAAACAGAAAATCCCCTTTGCCTAAGAGCTGCACCGTGGATTGTATTTTTGTCACGCCACACAATAACAGTGTATGAAACTGAACATCTCTTTAGTTATGGGGTAAAAATGCATTAAATAACAAACAAATCTATAATTAGAAGCAAGTACCTCGGTATATGTCATTAATCCATTCCAGATCCTTGGACTTATACCAAATAAGACTTATACCAAACAAATTGTTCCCATAGGAACTAAAGGGAAAATGATTAATCTGTTCCCATGGGGAAAAATCCTATTGTTATTGGCATATTATACATTGATGGGTTTGTATAAAATAATTTAAACACTGCTTAATACTAAAATACATAAATACAAAAGCAATAAGATGAAATAAATGAAAAGAGAGTTATAGTCAGGGTTGTTCACTGAATGGTACCAACCGGCGTACTGACGCACGTGGGCAGTCGTGGCTTTGTCTGGAGAGAGGTAAACAAGAGTAGCGCGCGGTGCCGTGACTCATTTTGACCCAGACAAGTTCTAGCACGCGAGTCGTATTCCATATTAAGGTCGTATACCAAGCAAAATTTTTCGCGTCCAAACAGGACGTACACCGAGTTGGACTTATTCCAAAGTGGACGTATACCGCGGTACCACTGTATTTGGCAAACGTCTGTATTTTGCCCGCCCCGGCAAAATAGGATTTATTTTAACCAGTGGCTGTTTTAGCATTCTTTACTTTGGCTATCGATTTCCAGGTCGACATTATTTACAGTTCAGAAGCCCATTCATCAGAGAATAGGTTTCCGTGAAAAAATTCTCCAAGAACATGTTTCCAGCAGAACATAAGATTTATCTTGTTCGCTTTATGCGGAGAAGATGGAATGATCCCAGAGGGTTAAGCTTTGGCTCTTGATTCCCCAAAGTCCTCATTGACTGAAGGAACATCCAGAACTGGAAGCACATTTATTTAGAAAGGGACAAAAATATTTTAAAACTCTCCTGGTTTCCATTTAGAAATAATGATGTTACTACGGTTTGGGCTTAAATTGCATGTAGAAATGACTAAAACAAAATACTTTTGATCTTTCAGCCCCTCCATACCATGCATAATAAATAGTTTATAAAACCCCAGAAAAGCAGAAGCCTGTGGGCACAGATACAACTCATTGAGATTAGAATTTAGGATTCACTGGTGGGGAATAGGACGGGACCTATAAATCTAAACTTGCAACACAGAAGATTTTCGGCCCTCAAGAGAATTGCGTTTTATAAGACTCCAGTACTTTGCCTGTTTCAAATTGGCAACAGCTTCCACAACTGCATGGAAAACACAAACTATCCTTAACTGAACTTGAGCCCTTGGCTTTCAGTAGTTAAGCATCTATAGACCGAACAACATGAAATTGTCCAGAATCCCAGGCATTAATCCGCGATTAATAATAATAATAATAAAAAAAAACATTAAACAAAGATAAAATTTTAAGACAAATATTTATTATAGGAAGTCCAGGCCGTATAAACATATGTACATCGGGAGCCATGCAAGACTTAAACAAGTCCTTTCAATGTTAAATTGACGACGCTAATGTCTTCACTATACGTGGCAGAAATATAACGCGCTCTTACCTTTGCATGGCCTGCAGGGAACCATACCCAGCAATCCAAGCAGGCTGACCTCACTAATGGATGCGCTACTGTTGGACCAGGCTTTGTCCAGGTTGCTCCCGCCACAGCACTCTTCGAAGCTGACCTGTCTCATCAGCACCATGGCGCAGGCTGGCTCCGTACCCTGTTGCAGCCAGCAGAGCCCCCCTACGCGGTACATGCGTTACGGAACGGTACACATACACAAACGATACACGAATAAAGTCAATGAACATACACCACGCTCCCTACGTGCAGCATGTAAGGACAATTAATGGGGAACTGTTTTAATTAGTGTAATGCTTGGCTGACATCTGAACGCAATCTTCCCATCTGGCGCTTATTAACACTCCAAATGACTTGGAATTTCAGTGTTCACTTTGCCACGGAGATAAACACTCAGTCATATGGCTGCCAAAGTGCAGTCGCTGATCGCAATACTTTACTAACACCCGGTAAAACTCAAACATTTGCATCATGGAGCTTAACAAACAACTGTCTTTTAAGCAGCCATGCTGCACTCAGCTCATTGCATACCGCTTTCATTTACTATGTCCATTTTAATAGAATCATAATTTACAATGAAGAATTTTACAAATTTTAGAATTAGACAGTAGCATCATCTATACATCCTATATGATAATTTGTTGTTTTATTTCTTTGTATGTTTTATAAGGAATGAAAGTAACGTTTTCTTAATAGCTAAGTCCACTCTTAAAACGGTAGGCACACACGCATCTGTGACAATCCCTATAATGCCTATACTATAAATGTTAAACGTTTTCATATGAATATGAGAAAGGTTTAAGGCTTTCAGCTTAAAATCCCTACTGGGAGTCTCTTTGTAAAATAACAGATAACGCACTATACCTTAAAAAAAACATCTCCCAGTTTGTGTGCCGGCTAACTATTTTTAAACGAACACGAACGTCAATTTGAAACCCATCAAAACAATAATAGTAAGGTCTGATAACACCAGAAAGATCATATCGGACAAGTGTGAGCACTTACCGTTTGTAGCATAATGTCCAATTATGTCACAAAGTATCAGAAAATTCACAGAAAACGCAATCCTCATGTCGGTGTTTTTTGTAACTTTTAGCGACTATTTGAAATTAAAAGACAAACGTTTTATATAGGTTACTACTAGTTAATAAGCTATCGCTATGACAAAAAAGTTTTAATCGAAGGCTCACGTGAATGACTAAATGTGCGTCTAGTAACCCCGATCTGCCTCTGTATAAATATTTGACCTGCCCGCTACTCGGATTGGTGACGGCTTCGGCCGCTTGAAGAGTGGGCCGGGCAATGTTTTACAGTGAATAACATTCAGAAGCATGGAAAAAAAGCACTGCTCGCTAGACGCCAAAGCAGGAATCGTTCCTTCACATTTATTTTAAGGAATCGGCCTAATTAAGAAGTTGTCTTCTTCGGTTAAGTCCCGTATTTCTTCCGTGAGCTGAGCCAAGGTCGAATTCTAGAATCACCCCTGCTTGGACTGAGGGTCATAACAATGGTTTGCTCTTTTAGCCGACAGACCACGGGACCTGAAAGTGGAGGCTGCGAGATGATTTCCAGAGCATGATTATTAAAATTTCAAAACGAGAAAAATTTCAACCTGCTATAAATTTACCGCGGCGGACTCCCACCTTGGTTGGCAAAACGTACAGAGCGGGTCCCACACCGTGGGAATCCATGGCCTATACATACATTACCTGTTGCCTGTAGCTTTCTAATCTGGTGATACCCATTAGGTGTATGACTGAATGTAATAATAATAATAAAAAAAGTTCACTGTGGGCTTTGCCTTTAGTCAAGATAGATTTAACTGAGATACGTTGCTTTGTATCGGTGTCATTGGTTTTATCATTTGCAAAACGTAATCATTAATAACGGAATAAATGCACCAGTATGAATGAGTGCTCCAGAATAAACATAACAGAAAATAAAAACACCAAGTGCTTGCAATGGATAATGTCGATATGACGACCTCCAGTATTAGGCCCATTTGTTACTCCAGAAATCCATATTTCAGTACATGCTGCCCATTACTGCCCATTTAAACGTTTAGCCTATATTTTTGTTTCTGTTAAAATTCAGTAACGCGCTTACATAGCCTATAAGTTTGGACACAGGAAGAATTGGCACCATGGTGACCGTCTGTGGCCCCCTAAAAATTATCACTCAGAGATGCTAAAAAAAGATTGCCATATAAGCCCCGTGCCCCTGACAGACGTGCCTACAGGTCGTTTGCCATCCACGTCCCCCACCCCGATCCTCAGCAGAATAGCGAAAAGCATAAGTTCCACCAGTCGACAAAAATCTCTAGACTGACCTCTAGTGGCTGTATTACAGCCCTAAGTTTTTTTTGTCTGTTTAGGTCGAGTGTAGTGTTCTTGCAGCATGTCTGTTACACCGTCAGATTCATAGTTTTAATTATGAATAAGCTATGCTAATTACGGGATAAAGGTTGCACTTACTGTTTGTAAATGAATAGATAGTTAATCTGTACATCACAATTCAACCGTATAGGCCATGTAAATATTACGGTTTGCAATTTATTTCAGATTCTTGGGTATACGTCTTCCTTGGACTAAGCGAATGAACCATCATAGTTTGTCACCACTAAATTGGCTGGCCCATTCCGCTACCCGTACGCATGATTATTTTTGGCGTTTCAATGAGCGTCATTTTTTCCCAAAAAAATACCATAGCCTACCAGCGCAGCACAAACCACGCCCCATAGCCGGCTTAGGTGAAAACCACGCCTGGTAACTTTAACAAGCCACGCCCTACATTTGTGACGATTTCTAAATCCGAATTCACTGGCTAACAGGAAGAGTGTTTATCCGAACTGTAGCATGTACGCAGTCTTGAAGTGAGGGAAATTCGCCCAAAGAAGGTCATTCCAGCCAAGAATAAATGTTTAATTAACAGCAAACATTAAGTCAGATCAGATATGTAAAATAGGGATTACCCACGGCTTAATGTAGGATTTTAGATTATTTCAAAATATGTATTTTTATAATACTACAACATTCTATTTTGGTCATGTTCATTATTCAATATCGTATACTGTGTAATATTCAAATTTATTTACAACCTGTTTACTTGTTTGCACTGTGTCTGCTGTCTTTGCACCTTGTCTGTCTTGCACTATGTGTAACTTTGTCTGTGCCCTACATTCTTGCTGCCGTTATGTGCCAGAGTTTCCACTTGGGATCAAGAAAGTCGATGTTAATCGCTCTTATCTAGCTAACCTTAAGCTGCACAGGTTTATCCTCACTAAAAACGGGAAAAATGTCTTGTTCTGAACGACGGTATTGTTCCTAGGACCCGACGTCATCAAGAGAAAAAATAAGTAAATGAAAGCACATATATTTATTCAAAGAACCACTTAAAATTCTGATATTGTTTTTGAAGGCGAAAGTTAAGTTAGTTAAGTAATATAACACCTAGTTTTCGTGAAAGTGGCTGAACTGCTGTCATCTAAAAAAGATGTCACTATTTCAGTAATGGAAGATTTCACAATTAGTTTTTTTATGCATCTATATTATGCCTAGATTGAATGAAACAAAGCAGTAGAATATTTATGTGAATATGTATTAAACTGTGCATGTGTTTTACAGCTAATTAGAATAAAATTCTACTTTATTTTGAAATGTGAAACATAGTTTTATTTTATAATGCATGAAATCTATGTGTGGGAATATTTTGCCAGATAAAGCAAAATCTAAACCTTGCTGGGTCAAGACCTAGTTTGAACTCTAGAGAATTTTTGATTGTTTGAATTAAGTTGTATCAGTCCGTTAGCATAATTGGCAATAGAAAATCCCCAGTTAGAAAAACAGATTGAAAATTAATTTTGATGAGAATAAAAAAACATTAGCAAAGTATGCTAATACAGCAAAAATGTATGGTCAGATCCTGGATCTCTTTGTAATTATTTTTTTTACAATAGATGGGATTTCTGGATTAGTGGTTTAACTAGAGAGTCGAGGACGAGGGGAGCGAGCGGAAGGTCGCAAATCTTTTCACCGGAAGTGAGCGTGCCGGTGCGTGCTGCGCACATGCGCAGCTGGTGTAGAGCAACTAGCCTTCAGTCGGTCGCCTTCCTCTAAAGCAAAGGTTGTTATTAAGGTGAAGTGTTGGTGGTCGAGGGGAGCGATTTCTGTGCTTTTACGGCTGGCTAAAATCGAAAAATGATAATCTTTACGTTCGGGTTTTTCTTTTTGTGCCTTTATGAGGCCAGTGCTTCAGGTGAGTTGTTTTTTTTAAGTGTTAATATTTATTACATAACCGAACGCGCAGTGTATGTAACGTATTGGCTACCCCTCGAAAAATAATTAAGCAGACGGGAGTGTTCAGGTTATTAATCAGATTGTTGACGTTGGTAATGTTTGCTGTTAGCTATTTTCGTGTATAAATGTATCGTTTAGTTTTGTTTGTGGGGTGGTCACTTTGTTACAGGTGGTATGCGAGAAAATTGTTTGCTGTAAGTAGCTACTTGGTCAACAAGCTAATCATTGCGCGTCGTGTTGGCTACCATAGCGATAAGTGCCAGCAGTGAGTAAAAGATAAACCGTTCATTGGACTCTCCGTTTTCCGGGCCGAATTAGTGCCTCGGTACCGAGCAGACATGTTGGCTCCGCACTGCCTTTGGCTTCTGCGTAACACTGGGCGTGAAATAATGTTGCAATGTCTGATTCATCTTTGTAACGTTTCAAAATGAGCGACTAGTTAAGCTGGACAGCCTCTTGGTTAACAGCTATACTGTTAGCAACGACCTGGTCTTAACTAATATATAGTATAACTTTAGCCCGCTAACAAACTGCGTGTATTCGACCAGAGTCGATGTAAAATGCTTCTGAAAACAAGTTTTATTGAAGCGTATTAAGCGATGCTTTGATTTTTATTTGTATTTTAACCTATTAATCTAAAAAAATAAGTGTCAAAGTTGATGTATAACATGCAAGGTTAAATATGTATATTTACGATTAAACTTTCATTACCGTAATGTAGACGCTGATTTCGCCCATCTTAACATAACGGCTTGCACGCCTGCATTGTTTTAGCGGATTAATTTTTAGGAACGCGCATTAAAATCGATTTTTCTAATAACACCATTGTCATTAAGATACGTCGAGTTACTTAACTTGCCGAACATTTAAGAAAGTTGCTGCCGTTTATGTGTTAAATTTTTATGTTACTACATTGACCTTGTGGTAAACTGTTTTGAAACTACTTTTAAAATGTATTTATTAACCAAGTGCTATGTCGGCATTTAAGTCGTCGGTACAATAACGTACGCTGACAATTTAAACCACGTGGTTCAGACCCTCTGTGGGTATGGTAGTCTTTACATTTCATGTTTTTTTTCCTTCCACATGAAAGATATTGCTACAGTGGTTTAAGGTGAAATGGGGGGTGGGGGTCTGGTGGGTCATGTGGGACGGAGTATTTGAAAAGGGCTATTTTGCAATGGCTGCCATGTTCCTGTTAGGGGGGAGTGCGTAGCTCGATTAGTGTCGCGTTTAAAGTTGTGCGTTAATGCTTCAATACGTAGCATTTCCGCTCTTGTTTCTGTAATAGTGTCCTTGCATACTTTTCCTGAAACCGCAGCTAAATTTGATTTGAGGATTCTGATTTCCCTCTCCCCCCCCATTCAAGATGCTACTACAGTCAATTCTTATAATACAGTACTGAATTGCCATTGTATAGTCCATATTTGTAATGGATCTTCCCGCCTTTTTGTGCCAGTTTCCTTATGCCTTTTAAACACTTTCCCCAAACATCCACTAAAACTAATTTCATCTTCATAAATTATCATGCTGTTGTGGATTTCACATGTTGGTTTACCCTGAATATTTTATTTAAGCTTGTCTAATTTCCTGACGGGTAAACTGCTGTTAAATCCAGAGCCTCTGTTCACCATTTCATGTTTTGTTTTCTAATTATCTTTTTTTTTCCCTTTTCTCTTGTCTGTGCTCCCATTCACCATCAGGCATCTTACCAATGACCCATTTTGATTCTAACCAATGTAGCTTTCAGTCAGTTTAGTGAGGTTACCCTTGACCCAAATGGAATATACTGAAGACTGTGGGTAATGTTTTATCCTTTGGGGGTATTGCGGGGGGGACTTGAACACAAAGGTGTGAGCATGGTGTGCGGGAGGGGGAGGGACTTAATGAGAATTTTTATCCAGCTGTGTAATTGACGGGGTCGCTGACCGGCCTTCAGCTCTGAGCTTAGAGTCAGCGGGAGGATTGGCACGCAGGCGTTTGGCAGCTGAGGGCAGTATGTGCTGCCAAACCCTTCTTGGAGGGTGAGCGTGACTTGTTCAGAGCCCCCAGCCCCTACTTCTGTTCCTGCTGGCCCCCATGTCCTGCATCCTCCTGCCAGGATTGTTTTAGGGGTGCCGTGCCGGCTTTATATCATTCCCTATAAAGGCTTCTGCCTGCTTTGAGCATACCCCCGTTCGAACCCTCTGTCTTGTAGTAGGTTCTCGCCTTTGCATTGTGTCCGCGTGTCACTTAAACATGGGGGGGGGGCAGCTTACCGTGCCCCTAGATGGTGTCGCCTTTACTTAGCTTCCCGTTTGTCCATTATCTAACCGAGGCTTGTTTGGTAAGTGCTCCTCTGCATTTCTGTCAATCTCTCCTTTCGTCTCTTCTGTGTTCGTTTGCTGTGGACCTCTGGTTTTGCATTGCTCCCGTTCGATGTACCCGTTTGAGGTCGGGCGGGCTGTCTCAGTGGTGCTGGTTAGTAGAGCCCAGCATCGTGCACGTGAGTTTTCATTGCATCTGGTTTATTTGGAAGATGACACCAGTTGCCTTCAGTCGACTGTGACTTTGATGGCGCCGTTCCCAGCAGCTGGCGTTGTCTTTTAAGCAGGCTAATTTATTAGCTGAGGGCTAGAATGCAATGAAAACTGCAGACGCTCCAACCATCCGGATAGTTCTGGATCTATTAGTGTGGTTAGTTTGCATAGTATATGCTTCTTCGCCACCTCTGAGACACCGTGACCCCTGTTTGGTAAACCTAGGTTGTAGTGAATGTCACCCACATGTCGCTGACTTTTTTTACCTTCTGCTGCAGATATTGTGGCCTCACCCACAGAAGTGTACAATGCCACTTCTGCCATTCTGTCCTGTAACATGAGCAACACTCAATTGGTGGTCAAGAGTCACTACTGGACCAAAAACGATAAGATTATCGAGGCTACGAAGAAGGAGTCTTCCGCATCGCACATGGAGTACAGGTATGAGACTAAAGGCCTTTCGTCTACAGGGGGGTGTCGTTTGCTTGTGAGAGTGACCGGTTGTACGAGGCTTCTCTGCATCTACAGCAGAGTCTTTGTTTATTGTTTAAAGGTTGGACATCTGACACGGTCCAAAGGCCATTAGAGAATGTTAGCGTTTGCCGAGTTCCTAAGATGTAAACTGAGTGCTGATCAGTTTAAAACCTGTGGGACTCTGGCTTCCAAGGGCTGTCTTAGTGCTGCTTGAAGGGAACGAGATTCTAAACTTTGAAACATAGTGTTTACTGCTGGAGGAGTCCTGATAGATGACCTTCAACCCCCCCGCTATTGGTTTATTGATGAATGGGGCTTTTCTTCTGATTTAGGTTTGACAGTCTGGTTGTTAAGGAGGATAGAATGCGTGAATGGAGCTTGAATAATAATTTGCATGTTGTGATCGCTCTCAGCAGACGCGGTATAATAAGTGAACAGTCGTTAATTATTGCTCGCCCTTCGTGTTACAGCTCTGTGCTGTGTGGTTTTGTGCTTCATTTGGGAGAGAAAGTCACTTCCTGTCGTTTTCATGCCATCACCTAGTTGCACAGCTTTACTTTTGGTTCACGTTTTAAAATGAAATTATCTAAAATACGATTGAACATGAGGTAGAGGATTTGGCAGCAAGGCTCTTGAAAGGGCTTTTTCGATCCTTAGGGTGTGAATGTAACGTGTGTTATATAAACCTTGGTTTCAGTTAGAACCTTGTGGAGTTCAGCTGTAATTTGAGGAGATATTTCCCCACTTGCAGCCCCCTTTTGGATTTCACCTGTTTTTGTCTAGTTTTGAACATGGAAATCTGTGGTCTTGTGCTCTAGTTTTTCTGCTTGTGGTGTGACACTTTTCACCGAAATCTGGCATTGAATGTTCTCATCCCATCCCGGTTTTGCTTTTTTTATGCTAGGTTGGACAAAATTGATTCCTCTTCTGGGGGAGTGTATGCCTGCGTCTTTACTTTTATGGATGGTCACGCCGAACACAAGAATATCGAAGTGAAAAGTAAGTAATTTGTATGCAAATTAATTGGTAAATGAATCATTTGGCTTGACCTCACTTGCATGGAACTGCATGGTGGTTGGAGAACCTAGTGAATAATGCATTTCTTTATGGAAAATGTAATATCGGCTCCCTTTGGGGGGGGGCGGTCTTATAATAATGGATAAAATAATAATGGTTTCTCCTTCAGCTGCTCCCCATGTGGGAGCGTACAAACATTCTGAACATGGCAATGAGAAGGATAAGGGTGTCTTGGTATGTGTGAGCCATGGGTACCCATTGCCTAACACTTGGGTTTGGTTGATCAAGGACGACACGCAAGAGGTATGTGCTTTGTATGTGTGTGTGTGGGTCACTGGCTTGAATTATTATTTTTTTTTATCCTTTTAAACTGAATTTGAGTTTTTCCCCTCTTCATCCTAATGCAGAGAGTAATTAACAATAACACTGACAAATATGAGATAAAGAACACACCCAACAAGACCACCCTAAATATCTTTGATCTGGACATCCAACTCGACGCCGCCACATACGTGTGTCGTGGGATCAGCGAGCTCGGCGAGGAGGAGGACAGTATCCAGCTGCGTGTGCGCAGTCGGCTGGCCGCCCTCTGGCCCTTCCTAGGCATTGTGGCGGAGGTCATTGTCCTCATCGCCGTAATCTTCATTTACGAGAAGCGCAGGAAGCCTGACGAGATCAATGATGGTATGCGCCCCATCTCTCCACTCCCGACTCTAACGCATCGATATGCGATCTGTCCCCGATAAGTGGTACAACTCCTCATATCTATGCTAATACTTCAGGTTAAAATTCAGAACGTGGTCTTCTAATGTCTTATCGCCACATCTACACTGCTAAAGTTTAGTTCTGGACCTTAAATACAGTTGTAAATTTCATTTCCTTAAGTTCTGTTTTGCTTTAGTTTCCGTTCCAATGTTTTTATTCACTGATTTTGTTATTTGTTGCTGCTTTTTACCGATCGGTAAGTTAAACCTGCATGATAGATTGAAGTGGGTTTCCTTTTTTTTTTAACCCCTTACCCCCTCCGATAATTTCAATTTAGTGCTGGCTTATTAGTAGCAAAAATCGCTTATGGTTGCAGAAATTTTTAAATGACACTTTCCCTGGTTACCTTTCAAAGAAAGGTCTGGTACCGGTGAAAGTTCTGCATCTCTCTGACCCTGTGTGCTGCTGCTGCCCAGTAGGGTGTCCGGCAGAGGCGGTTCTGCATGAAAAGCTGACGTATGATATAGTTGATGTGTTTGTCCCATCTAGCTTCTGTGCTGGTTGGGGTGGAGTTCTGTTCTTGTGATTCGCTCCTCCCCCCACCCAGGGACCTGTGCTTGCATTTGCCGCAGCTAGATTGTATATTAAGATCATAATTAACAAAACGCAGTTTTCATTTTGCTTAAAGGTTGGCTTGACTTTGTTTTATTTTAGCATGTTTTAAAATCCAATAAAGTTTCTGTACCTTTAACTAGTTGAAGTTGAAACTCAGACTGAGGTTTTATAGACTTGAACCAGAGTTGGATAGCTCAGGTGCAGAAAGTAAAAATCCAGACCATGATTTTCTTCCAGCCAACCAGTTAAGAGGCAGTCATAGAATACTTTATACTCAACTGGTTGGTTGGAACAAAATCTTGGTCTGGATTTTTACTTTCTGCATCTGAACTATCCACCACCTAACTTGCTTAGCTCTAGTGATTTTTCTGATTAATAGCCTTAGGCTCGTGTTGCGCTGGCTAAGAGTGTGAAAATGACTTCCTGTGTGATGTCATGCTATTCAGCTGTGCTGTTTTCTGATGGTTATGTTAAGTTTTGTGTTTATCCTGTGTGCAACTAAACTAATTGAATGTCTTTCACTCCTCATGCGTGGCTGGCATCGTGTAGATGACGATTCAGGTGCTGCTCCTCTGTAAGTAAAACATTTTGTTGTGTCTTGATGGCATTACTTGCTTTGGAGTTGGAGTTTTTGAGTTGTATGTGTGTTTCTCTTCACCCCCCCCCCCCCCCTTACAGGAAGGGTGACACTGCTGCCAATCACACAGACAAGAACATCCGGCAGAGGAACTCCAACTGACTGGTGTCCTCAGGTGTGTGAGCTGGTCTGCTGCCGTGGTTCTGACGCGATCCGCTTTTGCTCGATCCTGCCCTCATTTGCAGTAGTGTTGACTGCTCCCTCTTTGTCATATCGCTCAATTCTCTTTGCCTATGTCTGATCCAAAAATAAAATTGTTTCCTTGTGGCTTAAGGATTATCGGAAGCTGAGTTAAAGCTGAAACGGCTTGTAAATTTTGGATCCTCAAGTGACGCTTTGATCTGCCACTTCCTATATCATTTTCCAAGCAAAAAATAACCTCGATGAGGCTGTATATTGCAGTTCTTTTTGCCATTCCGGTTATTTAATTTGTAAATGGATCACAATAATTATGATGATTATTTTTTTTTTTGTCCTTGCAGGAATCCAGGAGACTACAATCCAGAAGCGTAATGCGGAATTGCATTAATTCTAGATCTCCGTCGGTGTTAAAATATCACAGGTTTTTAGTATAGATGCACACGCCCGGGGTTGATTGAGTGTTCTAGATGTGCCAGTGCTTTTTTTGCCGTTGTATTGATGTTGCTACTTTGACAGCCAAGCTACTGTACATCTTGGATTTAGGGTGTCATTGTGGGGGGGGGGGCTACAGCATGGTTACTACTTTGCATTTTCATTTTTGGTGTGTTAATATCGATACCTTAATGTGTTTTATGTAAATCTAGGGGTTTCGTCCTCCTGTGTTTTTTTTTTTTTTTTTTTTTTTTGTGTGTGTTGCCTCATTTTAATTGCCAGACTAACAACTTGTGCTAAAGACCCACGTTTGAAATGCACATTTCTAAAAACACATGGGTCCACTTGCTTGCGTGTGTGTTTTCTCTTAAGACAAAATTTATTACAATGCTTTAATGACCTCTTTGCTGCACACTTTATGGTAATTGTGTGATATGTGCCCCACCCCCACCAGAATGCCGTATCTGTCATTGTCGACTTTGACATTAACTGCATAATGTGACATGGCCAACTCCATACGAGATTTAATCGAGCAGTTTTGGGGGGGGGGGGGGTTGGCCATGACGACCTAGTGGAATATGATGTTATCTGAGGTATATTAGTAAGAAAACTTAAAGTTCGTTACGCCATCTAATTTTTGAAGCGTTAATTCGAGTTGTGACTGGTTGTCAGATTTTATTCTCAAGCATGTTAACACTGAGGACATTTTGTGGAACAATAAAGAGACAATTAATATGTCTGTGTGTGTGTGTGTTATATGGGGGGAGCACTGTATATAATGTGGTGCCCTAAAGTCATGCGGAGGTTCTGAAAGGCGGTGGGGTGGGTTGGGTTGGGGGGGGCGGCACTATCTTTGCTTGACTTAATTCAGTGGGAAGCAATAGTGTCTAGGGGTACTGAACATGGGTTATTTCACCCGTCGTTCTAATCGGAGACTGACTTCGCCATCATATGTGGGACGACTGGGCTGATTGTCTGCCGCGTGTGTGAAGGTTAGGTACCTCAGGGCTCAGGTGTCCTCTTGTGTTTCGGGTTTGGGCGTTTTCATTGTACATTAACCTTGTGCTGTCAATGACGTCCTTGTGAATCACCAAACCGCCGACAGGTGCCATCAGCGGGGGTGTCAAAGTCTTATTGTGATGCATGTCGTTTCAGGTTCTGCTTCCTGGTTTTGCAGCGAGCGCTGCTCTCCGTCATCATGGAACCAGGGTCTCCCGGCCGCGCAGGCTTCTAACACGTGTAGAGGATGTGTACATGGCTTTAGATAGAACTGGCATTTTCTTCGGGTTTTATAAACTTGTGCCACCCTGTTCAGGCCATTACACTGCCTCATGGCTTTAGCCCTTAGCCTTTCCCTTCAGTCACTCTGCACATCGACAGTATGAAAATCCTATTTTTTCCCCTCCTTGTGTACTTAACCCACACAGGTTGTCAAACCTAATATTCCCAGTAGCCAGTCAATAGCTCTATATTAAATACAGTATCTCACCCCAGTGAAAGTGGGGCATTATGATTATTATGATTGAGGTTTTTGCATGCTCTGTCAAAGACAAAGCTCCATTTGATTTAATTTAGATTATGGGTATTGTGGGTGGTTCCCCACTGTCCTGTGTTTCCTTTGCATACTCTGCCTTTGTCCCAAAGTCCCGATGTGAACTGAGGCTTACTGGTGTCCAAATTGCCCATTGTGTGTGTGTGTATGTGTGTGTGTGTGTGTATATATATCCCCCACATTCATCCAGGGTACACCCCAGCCTTGTGGCTCCAGGCCCGCTGAGAACCTGACCAGGATAACTGGTTAGGAGATGGATGAATTCCCAAGGTCCCCGATGTGACGTATTTGTACTGTCCCATTTGCGATGGGCACTTTCATTAAAAGCATAGCAGAGAACCAGGCTGACAGCAGGGCACAGCACCGCACTCCCTTGTCTTCACCATTTTCATGTCAAATCATAGATGATGTTCCCAACAAATGCGACGACATGCAAAAAATAAGAATTAAAAAAATCTGAACTATCACAATAGTACAAAATATAAATGTCATAATTTATGTGTTTGCATTAGCAGTTTAAGTGGTGACGGTACAGAATGCAGTATGTTGGCTCTTACAAGGCCTCGTTCAGGGAGCAGGCCGCCTAAGGGTAGAAACTCGATCCAAGTCTCTTAGTATCGGCCTCTGGGTTGAGGTAGCATCTCCCTGACTGCAGCAGAGAGAGAAGGCTGTTGGGATGGGTTGGGCATTGTATTTTTTTCCTTTGCTTCGCCGCTACACCTCCTCCTGCAGGCGTGCTACAGGCTTGCTGCGACTGGTGAGGTTTACATTCTGGATACCGCCGACAGTGCAGTGCAGTCACATTCACTGACCAGATTTACTCATTGTCATTCCAAGACAACAGCACGACCAAAGGAGCACAAATCCCCCGTCTTGCCATTCATACCCTGCCTGTACCATTGTTTTCATGTGACATTGTATAACTTCCCTGTGCTCTTCTTGCACAATGTTTTATGAAGTATATCATGACGTCTAACGAAATAATTTGTGCGCACAAAAGTGAATCATATTTCTTGATTTGCTGAAATTTGTCATTTGAGCAGAAAGTTCTTGTAAACTACAAGCACAGACCCAGCTTTATCGTAAAATAGATCGAAAATGTTCAACTTGCATTGATTTGTAGCTTTCATTGCTCCCTTTTAAACACGAGAGGGCGCCAGAACACCATCTGAACTCCCAAATATCCACAGCAATTGAGCCTTTTAAAACTCGGCTTTCTAAAAACCTGCAAATGATGTCATCATTGAAACAACGGCATTATACCATACCATTTTATGACACCTTATAAATGCAATATTTATTTTCAAAATTAGTGAAACGAAATATCTATTTATATAAGCTGCTTCTTAGAAGGAACACCGTTAAAATATAAAATGTCGACTTTGGAGGTATATTACAAATAATGAAAATAACATTTGAACATATCTAAACATTTTCTGATAATGTGTAAAAGCTATTGAAATAAAAGTGAAAACTAAAGATCCTTGGTAGGTCTAAAATGGATATGCGTCTAACTAACCTTGTGAAACCTCTATGCACAACGGTATAGTTTACAAAAAAGTCACGTATGTTTCCGTTTTCTCCCCCTGTCCATGTCTCTCGCTCGCCGTCCCTCTCTCGCCTGCTATATGGCTCGCTCCCTCCCCTCTCTCTTCTCGTCTGGGGTTTCTCTCAAGATAATTGGAGGCAAAATTTGATCTTCCCAATGTCATGGACAAAAAGGAGGTTTCTCCGGGCTGCGCGGCTGCAATGAAAAGGAAGGAGAGCGGCAGCCGGAGCAGCCATAGCGGTGCTGCCGAATCTGCGCCGGACAGCGTGATCGGTACCAAGGACTGCCCGTTGCCCGCCTCCGGCGCTATCGATGACCGGCCCGCTCCATATTTAAAGCCTCGGGCTGACAGGAGTGCCGTCATGGACGAAGCAGAGGACGGCGAGGAGGAGCTGAGATTCCAGCAGCCGCGGCTGCGTCGCTCTGGCGGTAGTGGCAGCAGTGGCGGCGGCGGCGGCGGCAGTATCAGGATGAAGAACTTTAAGCCAGGAGGGGGAGTTGCTGCGACGGCGAGCAAGAAGTCGAGCAGCGAGCTCTCTCTTTTGCAATGCGAGTCGTCCGAGGCCACCGTTACCTCCTCCGAGGTCTGCTCGGGAGATGGTGCTGTACCAGGCGGCGTGGTTAGGGGCATAGCAGGAGACACACCTACGGGAGGACCGCCGACTGCGGCGGCTACGAGTGCAGGTGGGCAGGGAAGCCCAGCTCCCGTCACTGGCGTGAAATGCAACAAAAACGGGGAGTGCAGGAGAGACTCCACCGCTACTGTCAGCCCGTGTTCTGGCATAGCAAAGCAGGAGAAAATGAGCACCCGGGGAGTTGGAGGCGAGGACGGGAGTAAGCGGGCTGTCACCAATTCTACCGCCAGCATGGACGGGTCGGCAGCCCCAGTTGGGTCCCTTGTACAGGGACAGGGGGGTGACACTCTGGTCTCCGAGAAAAAGGACTCGAAGGTCTCTTTTTCCAACGCACCCAGCAGAAAAGCATCATCTGCCGTCCACGGCCAGAGTCAAACCCGGCAGGCCAGGAATTCTGTCACGTTTCATAAGTCCGAAGATGGACCTCAGATCGTGGCCGAGGACGCGGAGCACCGAGGCAGTCAGGCCAGCTTCATGCAGCGGCAGTTCAGCAGTATGCTGCAGCCAGGAGTTAACAAATTCTCCTTACGCATGTTTGGAAGTCAAAAGGCAGTAGAACGGGAACAGGAGCGGGTTAAATCAGCGGGCAACTGGATTATTCATCCTTACAGCGATTTCAGGTAAGGGGTTGAATTGTACTGACCGCATGGCCACATCCCAACGTGACAGGAAGCTACTGGACAGAGCGCGCTGAAGTACGACTAGTCGGTTCTTCTCGGCTCGCGTAAATTTAAGCGAGCGTGAAAGGACCAGAGCAATGGAGTGAATTACTTTTAACTGGGTCTTTTTAAGGTGCTCGTCACGTGCCAGATTTCCAAGCTCGCGCTGTGGCGTCTCGCGCTTGGGATGAGGCTCGCGAGTCGTCACGCGGTTTTCTGCAACGTGAACATAACCGGTCTGCTGACTTTTAAAGGCATTTTGGAGATATTAACTATATATATTTATTTATATATTTAATGCGGTTTTCTACTATTGTTATATATATATCAGTTTATTAAGTAACATGTACCTTACAAATCGATGCTGAAGATTGACTTTTTAAAAATATAATAATGATTTATTATTGCTCAGTTTGAATGCTTGCGCTTTTGAACTAACCCTTTTATATAGAGTAAGTGATCTGGCCTAAAACGCAGTGATTAGCAGTGCACCTTCACAAGTGACCCCAATGATTTGACAGAAAACATTCGAGACATAATCGGTCGTCATTAACTAATATTTATTGTTAATAATTCTTATAATTACAGACAATTTTTTTTATTATTTCATTCTAATACTTATGTTATTGCTTAAAGGCAACATATTCATGAGCGTTTCGACCTTTTTGCTTACTGTTGGTTTGTCATTGGCGATCAGAATTGAAATGATATGCTGTATTATATTTGTAGGGAATATAATTATAAATAATTATTCCGTATTTCTGTCGAATTTCCCGATAAGTGCATTTTAGATTTCGGTGTCAGCATATATATATAACACAATAATATATATTTATATAATATATATAATATAACACAATATA
>JAABNX020000049.1:13123245-13137114 GCA_015163995.2 Mormyrus lacerda
GCATGCCGTGTAACGTGCCAGTGCGTATATGTGTGCGCATGGCCTGTAACGTGCCAGTGCGTATATGTGTGCGCATGGCCTGTAACGTGCCAGTGCGTATATGTGTGCGCATGCCGTGTAACGTGCCAGTGCGTATATGTGTGCGCATGCCGTGTAACGACCTGTGTTTCATTACACAGTGTCCTTTTACATCATGCTTCCTGCTAACAAAAATGAAAGCACAGAGAGGCAGCATCCTCGTATCTGCTTTCTGAATGCATTATTTAACAATTGGAATTATGTTTGAGACAGTATGCAAAGATACATTTTATCGTACATATTGTTGATTTGTTAATTATCGGTTAGACTCCAGTACAACATATGCTGTTTGTTGAACTTGATAAGCAGTGACCTCTATGGGGCAAATAAATTCAAAATTACAAGTGTATTAAGAAGACTTAAAGGGACACGGGCAGCTTTTTGGCGAATAAAGATGAATTCTGAATTCCAGCCGAAGGAGGCTGTTTTAATACAAATTCTGAAGATGAGACGGTAGGTTGTTGTGCATCTGTGTGCTTATGAGTGTGAGTGCCCGCGTTTGTATATAAGTGTGCTTGGTTTCTATGTGTGTGACTTTGTAAATGTTATCCTTCCCTTATAGGGGTATTTTTGGGAATTATGTCTCCTTCAAGGAAAGTTCACCCTAAAAATAGAAGCCCTCTTCCCCTTGGCTTTTCCTAAAAAAAGCACACGTCTGATTGGTTACTTTTCCCCGTTGGATTAATGACTGGTTTAACCAGCAGTGACAGTATATGTTAATCCCTCACAACATATGTTTCAGAACCTGTTACAGCATATAAACAGAAAGCAAAGTATTTTGATGGGATCATCCGTATGATCCGAGGTTCCTTCGCCGCTATTTCATCTCCCACTGTGTCCCCCTGTGGTGGAACAGGGACCAGCACCATCATCATCATCATCATCATCATCATCTGCCTGTGTTATAGCTCCCCTACTACACCCAGGATCACCGTACACAGTTCAAAAGGCCTCTGTGCAGTCCGTTCACTTAATTTTCGAATGCCTGCTGTGGGAGCTATCGCTGTCGATCGGGGATCGCCAGCCTGTCTGCACACGGACAAACGTGTCCATGGCAAGACTCATTGTTCTCCGCGGCAAAAATGTTTCGATTGAGGAAAAGAAGAAACATATTGTGGCTATGTTTTTTTTTTTGAACGCCCTGTCCATGGTAGAAATTGCATTTTGATCAGAATGTCCATCAAATTTCATCTTGCCGTTGAACCCTGCTGCTGACGGTGAAGAGGTCGTCATATTCAGTGGATGTATTCGTGTCATCTATAGCTTCCCGATTCTCAACTCTTCCCTTTAACTACAAGCGTATTTCACAAATGTTCCAGCACCCCACTTAGACAGTGGCAGTCATTTAAGTATAACACAATTATATTTATTCATCTAACTCATCGGTCTTCCATATTAGTTATCTAGTACAGGGCAATGGTGACCAAAACGTTTATGGTGAGTCTTTTGTTTCAGTCTCTGCATATTTCTCTTTTGATGCTGGTGTTATTTTTGCTGCAGTTATGTCAAATAAACACTTACAATTTGTTTATTTACTTAATTAAAAAAATGTTAAATTTGAGGAAAAACTCAGCTCAATACGCACAGATTATCGGCATTAAATGTACCAGTCAACCCAATTGTCACGTAGGGCGTTATTTATGAGAATGGGTGTTACTTTTGCGTGGCTCACAGAGCACCCTGTGCTTGTGAAGATGGATTTGCTGTCCTGTATTGTAAAGCATAGAAGGCCTTGCTTGTGTTGTGGCATTTATGTTTGGCTTATTTAATGGTACAAGACAGCCCGTGTCACCTAACCCAGCAGAATGTTTTGTACTTGCAGTGCCAGCCTCTTTGTGCCTGATAACAGCGTTAACAAGGTCAGGAATATTACATGAAAGGGAATGTAAAGCAACTTCAATTTGAATATTACATTATTCTTGGCTTTAGATTCAAATCTGTTACAGAGAGTTTAGGGCTTGGGGCTAACGTTTCAAGAAAGGTAGGTGTTTGGTTAGTTTTAGTTAGCTTCACATGTTGACTTTGCAGGTGATTGCTGGTTAGGGTTAAGGGTATGTCCAATCTGCAGTGAGCGGGAAAATTGTTTTGTAAAATAGTGCTTAAATATGAGTAATGAATACACTATGAGATCATGCTGCTTTTGTTTTTCTTAAAATTTATATCAGTATTCAGTGCCACCAAATGTTGGAAAGACTATATAATAAGGATGGTGAACCAACGTGGCTCTTTGCCCAAGACCAGCAAGCCGAATTCTTTGTTTGAAGCCTGGGATAGAATTCTGTTCTTGATTCACTTTGGTTCTCAAGATCCATTGTCAGGAAAAGCAAATATCTCATCACTGCTTGTTTCTCCACAGTACAAACAAGTGGAACAGTACATGTCCTTCCACAAACTGCCCGCAGACTTTCGGCAGAAAATCCACGACTACTACGAGCACCGATACCAGGGCAAGATGTTTGATGAGGAGAGCATATTGGAAGAGCTCAGCGAACCGCTACGAGAGGTGAGAATGAGGCCAAAGTGTAGGTGAGAGTTGTTAGTCTGCAATAAATCGCCTCTCTGTTATGTAGATAAATGCCAGCAATAAGACTACAACAATTTCAGCAGCATTTTAACCATTTACTATAGAGTGAAAAAGTGGACTTGCCTGTAATGCTTACAGGAAGGTGTGGGAAGAGCTTAAAACTGCATCCCTCATGACAGTTTGTAAGGAGGCTCAGGTGCTTGAAAGTGTAAACGGCCTCTGTTACATCTCGAGCTAGACTGTATGAGAAAGCATACATTTATATTTCAGAAAGCTGTGCTATCTTTTGCAATATGGCAAAGCACTTTGAATGACATTGGGGGGGGGGGAAGAAAAAAACTGCTGAACATGTGATATTAGACCATCCGTTTTCTGACTCATGCAGGAAATTGTGAACTTCAACTGCCGCAAGCTGGTGGCCTCGATGCCTCTGTTTGCCAATGCCGAGCCCAACTTCGTGACGGCCATGCTGACCAAGCTGCGCTTCGAGGTCTTCCAGCCCCGGGATTACATCATCCGCGAGGGCACCATCGGCAAGAAGATGTACTTCATCCAACATGGCGTGGTGAGCGTGCTCACCAAAGGCACCATGGGTATGAAGCTCTCTGATGGCTCCTACTTCGGAGGTACGATGATCGATCTCCCTCTCTGCCATGTCAGCTACATTTCACATACAATTAATGACAGTAGTGGGTAATAAAATAGCATAGACCATTTATATATGAGTGTTTGTATTATCTTGAAGTTTGGTTACATGGAGAAAATGCCCTTTAATTGGTTGTTGGGTGTCTGTTTGATTTTGGTAATTTATATACCCTACCCAGTCAAATCGTGTTAGTGTCATTGCCTGCAATATGTCCACATAAATAATACAGCAACAAGATAATGAAGATAAATAGCTGACTGATTTCAGCATTTAACTTCTATCTTGCCCCCCCCAAGCTTCCTGCCAGAATGTCCCAGATTCAGAGGTTTCCCTCTGAGCTGGTTTCAGGACCCATATGTGCTGCTGACCCAGAAAAAAATCAGTGGTTTCTCCCATGTCTCTGGGCTGGAAATCAGAAGCATCTGGATCCAGGGTTCAGCGATGCTACAAAAAGCCAGCAGCCAGTAATGCAAAAGGTCAAAGTTCAGTGATGCTACATGTATTATAGTACCGGCCTTCTTGATGCCTCCTACAGCTAACCTTCATAGGGCGACTGCATGTGTTCCATTCCCAGGCTGATGTTTCCATTCTCCTGACCTGCCGCATTCTCTTCTTCCCACCTGCTTGGCAGCCATTCACCTCCTGTGAACTTGACATGGTTATGTGTCTGTCTGCAGTTTGCATGAATGGGCATATGAAAATGGTCACTATAGACCCTCGGAGGTTTGCCTGTACTAATGGATGAAAATAATGCTTGGGTTTGTGTGGTATTCAACCTTGGACATGCGGTACTTGAATAAGTTGTATTCAGAAAGTCTTGTGCATGAGTATCCTTGATGTGCCTTGACTAACAGAAAGATAATTCTTAATAGATCTATAAGGGTTAATGAATGGTTTACGCTGTTAATTGTTCTAGTTTCTCGGTCATGTTGGGGAAATGTTTGTGGGTGACTAGACTCTATGAATGACATTGTAAGAGCTATTGATTGGTTAGCCTAACTTGCTTCCTGCACAGTGATCAGAAAATTGCATCGTCTTCAAGGTGACTGGAGAGCAGTCAGAAGCAAAAAAAAAACAAAAAACCAGCAGCATCTTTTGGTTTCTTACTGTAACGTTGCGCCCAGACACCCAGATCATAATTTTGAAATCAGTCACCCTTGTGTGTTGGGCCCCAAGTATAATTAGCAGTGCTGCACCTCTAAAAAGAGGCTAAACAATGTCTTGTTTTTCCTTTAATTAATCTGACCCCACCTCAGACCTCAGGACAGAATTCCTTACAGGGAGAGGAGGCAGAGCTGGGGAATGTCATCCTGAGGTGTCCCGTGTCTCAGCGGCGTGACACAGAGGGATAAGGCTTATTAAATATGGCTCAGACTCAGAGACATATCCGGGAGAAACAGCTTTATTTGCAAAGAGTGTTATTTTAATGCACAATAAACACAACTTAAACCTACAGATATAATGTAAATTCTGCTACTGACCAGTGACCCTTTTAAAACCTTATTTAAAAAAAAGTGCAATAGTTTATTTAAGTGATGCTTCTGAGAATTGCTGAGAATCCTGTTTTCCTTTGAGCTGCGTCTGCCTCCCTCTGCTTGGCTTACTGGCTTTATACATTGAGCGGAGAGGTTATCAACAGCTTGGCACTGCAGTCAGACACCTGTTCGAAGATCGATCCCTACAGCTGCGGCACGCCGCCTGCTTTAATGTATTTCTTGCTTTTCCTGTAAAGAAAGACAGGTCAGAATAGGAAAACGGTTTTAAACCATTTAGATTAAAATGGGGACAATCGCAGTTGCGGTTTGAGCAGGGACAGACACCACTGGAACCCTGTTTAGACCATAGTACAATTTACACCTCACTGATGGGCTTTTAACAGGTGAAACATAACAGGCTTAAAATAACAGCTCTCCCCTGTCCGTGGCAGAGATATGCCTGCTGACTCGGGGAAGGCGAACAGCCAGTGTACGCGCAGAGACTTACTGTCGGCTGTACTCACTCTCCGTGGACAATTTCAACGAGGTTCTGGAAGAATATCCCATGATGCGGCGTGCCTTCGAGACCGTGGCCATCGACCGACTCGATCGCATCGGTAAGCAGGCCCCGCTGGTGTTTCTTGCACTTTCTAGAGAGCCTCCCTCCAGCCCATTATGAACGTGCGCGTCTTCTGAAGTCGTTACCAGCGGTAGGAAACTCAGAGAACGTCACCTCATGAACATCGCCAAATCATACGATTGTTACTTGTTATGTTCACTTTCGCAGTGTTACTTATTCATCGGCTGTTGCACAGTTGCAATAAAAATGCATGAAATTTAAGTTCATCTTTCCTAATATTAGATTGGGACTTAATGTAAATCGAAAATAGATGTTTCAGGACATTGTAAAAGTTTTTTTGCTATATTTTGATTGTGTACCAGCTGACTGGACAGTGTATTTTCAGAGAGAAGGCCTTAAATATGAATTCCTCTGCAGGGTACATAGACTGACGGAAATACGGAAATGTGTCCGCACACCAACATGTCCCGCTGCCTTTGGTTTAGCTTGATATCTCACGTCACCAGAACTCGTAACGTTTGAAAAGTTTTCTTGAATAAACGAACTATTTGTTTTCTGGGCATTTCCCCGCAAATGCTTTTTTTTCTTAGGTCTTGCTGTGTTCGTGTGGATATTTTGTCGAAATTTTGCCATAGTAAGCACAGGAGAACACATACACGTACAAACACACAGTGGTCGAATGACTCGGCAGAAAAAAAAACAGGCAGTGTTCCCTTTAAGAGGCTGATGCCATCGGGTGTGTGTTTGCAGAGGGAGAGGTCTTCTACAGGGAGGCTTTCAGGCTGCGGGTCTCTGCTGCTTTGCGGACTTCCTCTGTAGTCAAACACACGGCAGATGTATATGTGTGTGTTTACGGATTCAATGTTTGGAATCAGTTGCATCATAACAGGCTGGTGTAACTGAATTATCAGATAACTGTCGGCCGAAATATACAATGTTCAAAAACCAGCCACTTCAGCTGATGGATAGATGTATACAGAAGGGAACCCTTGGTGTACAATAGGATAATTTTCATTTGATCTTAATGTGTATTGATGTCAAAGGCTTCTCTCTGGAAACAGCTAATGATATGCGACTCTGCTCTTCAGGAAAGAAGAACTCTATCCTGATGCACAAAGTCCAGCACGACCTGAACTCCGGCGTGTTCAACAACCGTGAAAACGAACTCATCCAGGAGATCGTGAAGTACGACCGGGAGATGGTGCAGCCCGTGGATCTGCAGCAGGCGCGCGCCCTCTCCAGCACCCCGCCTGTGCATGGCGGTATCTTCGCCCCGCCGGGCCAGACCCCGGCCGGCTCTGCCATCGGCACGCTGCAGCAGGCCGTGGCCCTCAGCTTCTGCCCCCCCATGGTGTGCCCGCTGGCGGGCCCCAGCACCCTGCAGTCGCCACGGTTGACGCGGCGCTTTCAGGTAGTGCAGGGCATCTCCAGCCCCATCTCCATGTCCCCGCTCGGGGCCCAGCCGCCCCTGCCGGGAGGGGCCTTTGCCTCGGCCCTCGCCAGCCCGCCCGTTCAGAGCCCGCTGGCCGCTGGAGGAGCGGCCCGGACCTTCCAGTACAGCAGCAGCCCGCTGGGCACCGTGCTGTCAGGCTCCCAGCTTTCTCTGGCTCAGCAGCCCCTGGGGCTGGGGCCCGGCCCGTCACAGCGGCCCATCTCGCACCGGGCTGGTGGCATGAGCCCCGATGCTGCGGTCCTGTCGGCCTCGCAGCTCTCGCTCCCCCAGGAGGGGGCCCCTCAGGCGGGTCCCAGCCCTCCACAATCTGCTTGTGTTTCCTCCACATCCATTGGGCCACCTGCTGGGGCACAGCCTGTCACACCAGGGTCCTCGGGGGTCAAAGGCCCCATGCAGCACAGGGTGTCACTGTCCCATCAGGTGTCTCTGGGGACCACTCCCATCCCATCCCCTTCCCTCCCTGGCACACCCACTGGGACGGGGGCAGCCCCTGGCCCCAGCCTGCTAGACTCGGGGGCCGCCAGGAAAGAGTCCTCCACCTGCCTTCCCGAGACAGACACTGCGAGACACAGGCTGTCGTCCAACTTGTGACCTGGACGGAGCAGCGTAGCTTTGAATATGTGACCTTAACGGCCGCCTTTCTCTTACTGAGCCCCCAGCCTTGAATCTCACTGTCTGAATGTACTAATGAATCTGTGGGGATGTGCGGGACAAGAGGAACAATGGACTGATATTAGTGAAAACACAAAGTCTACACAAGTATAATCGTTAAACGGATTAATGCAGATAGTCTGTTTGTAAGCCACCGCGCAGACACATAGCCACCGCGCTTCCCCCATTCTGCCTTGATGCCTCAGTAAAACGCTTCCCTCATCGCACATGCATCGATGCATCATAACTAATATATCCTGCACACACTGCGCAGTGCTAAAACAATGCAAACTGGCTGGAGCTGAAACAAATGTAAAATCAGGGACCTGCTTTAGGTGAACTAATGCTTTGCAACTATGGTTTAATGTGTCCTTTTTCTGCAGTCAGTGGTAGCTCAACAACTGTGTCCTTCTCATGATGCTGTAATTTTAGTATTGTTTAAAAAATGAAAAACGGGGAAAAAAAAAAAACTATTAGTGTTTTAGACCGCTGGTCGATCTTAAATCGATTTGTAACGAAAAAAATGAGGAATCTTAATTGTATTTTCTCCAGACCAAAGCTGAGCTTGAACACAAAGTAGAGTTGTATCTATGTTAACTAAGAAAAAAAGTGTAAAGAAAATGCCATTTATTTAATTGCCTTGATTCCAACTTCAGAAGCCATATCCATGTCTACCCGTATGTGTGTTTGTGTATGTGTATTTGTGTATGCGGGTTCGTATGCATGTTGCTTTAGGAATGAATGTTTTTCCATGTTTTTTTATTGGTTTGGCCTGTTCTCTTTCACTTCTTTTTTAAAAACAGCTGACGGCGAAACCCTGACAATTGGGTTATTTCAGTAAAATTCATTAAGAAACGGCTTGCCAGCTAACAGCAGTTAGCCGTGCAGCGATTTGTATTCCCATTTGTTTATGATTCACCGAAAAGTATTTTTCTATGTTGGACCCTGGGGAATGGGTCAGTGTTGTATTAATAAGAGGTTCTGCAGTATATTTACTGCCAATCTGTTCTGTGCCCGTCTCTGGTGTCAGCTATGGAATGGCACCCATCTCACTACATGCAGTATAGAACACCACCATCTTGTGTAACCATTGTGTACAAAGTCACACTCGGCCAAACCAGTTCATTAGGTTTTCTTTTGATATCAGTTTTAAAGTGCCGGTATAGTTTTCTTTCAACTAATATGCTGTCGATAATTTACAGTTACATACAGTCGGCTGTCCCTTTTTGAATATGAAAATGATGGACCTGGTCCCTCACACATTGAATCTGGCCAAATGATTGTTCATAATCTAAATCCGCTTAAATAGTTGGGACAACGCTATACCTTGGTATATGTGTATGCTGCAACCTGAGTAATAAGGTCTCTTTTGACAGGTATCTCTATGATTTATGTCTGCAATTCAAGAAGAAAAGCAGGCCTCCAGACCAACGCAGGCTTGGTATTGATAAGGGCAGTTCCTAGAGGTCCTTTGTTACAGAGACGGTATGTTCTGTTTGGTGTTTTGATAAATCAAAAAATCCTGCGTCTTCTGTGACCAATAGCACAAAGCGGTTTGATCTGAGAATTTCTGAATGATAAATATGTTGGTTGCATCAATATAAACGTTGGGAACATCACATATTTGTTCGCAGGTATGAGTCCAAGCTTGTGTGAAGGTAATGTTAGCTGGACCGGTGGATTGATATGGATGAGTAGATTTTTGGTCTGTCATCCTGACAGGCCGCGGCTTTGAGTGAGGGGATCGTTAACGACATATGCCATATGCAGGTACCGCATCACAGTAGTCACTGTCTTTATTTCAGAGTCAATATGCAGTTAAACTACCCTCTGATACTATTGGAACATACACAACACCAAGAACATATACATGAACACAATAAGTCAAGTTCCTTAAGTTCCTTAAGAATTTTTCCAAATTGTGTTGTTTCTTGAGAATATACTGCACACATTAATCGCATAATCAGAGCTCATCTGTTTTTTTTCCTCTCCTGTGTGTTCAATTCATCAACCCAGCCAAACACTTGAATATATGTTTATATGTTTCTAAAATTAATTTTCAAACTTTAAGTGCAATAGGGTATATATAACTCCTTATGTAAAAGTATATTAGAAAGTCCTCGCTTTTCTTGTCTTCTATGATAACATATCATGTAAGTTTTTAATCTTTGCAATAAGACATACATTAAAATGCCCACTACTCAGAAAATATATGTTTTTGTGTTTTAATGGCTCATATTCTCTTAGTGAGTTTGTCAGCTGCTTTTTTTCAGTGTGTGTTTCTTATAGTAGTTGTAAATTATATGAAAAGTCAGCTTTAAGTTGCGTCTGAATGAGTAATTCCTTTGTATGGGCTACTTAAGCACTTGAGCAGCTAATTCCACCTAAATGCAGTGTTCGTCACGTTCATGCTTTCTGTCTTTCAATATTCAAGGCCAATATGTAACCTGGATTTCTGTTGTTTTTTAAATCGACCAGAATATAAGAAGCAAAGCATAATATTTGCTTTTTAAGGATTTGTATTTTATTCAACTGTTTATACATCTTAATTGTCTTCACACAAATAAGGAGCACTAGTACTGATTTATTATTTATTGCATGTCGTCTAGGATCCTCCATTTTTCTGTTTGAGGAATGATAATAGCATTATTTTCAGATAGGGATTAATAACTTGAAGCTTGTTAGGAGGGTCCCTTCTGTTTGAATCACTGTAGCAAAGTGTTCTGCTGTATAAATGGGTAAAAGCTTTAGCTAAGTTAACAAAATGAAGGAAATAATACTGGCCTGTAACATACTGCAACACTGAAGCAATGTAAAGGCAATTTTTAAACTTGATTTTGCAGATGTGTGACACACAATATGACTCATATCAAGCCTTAATAAGTGAATTTCATTTTAAGTCTTTTTTTTCATGTCTATCGCATCAGAGTGTGAGTAGTGTTAGGTACCGTCCTGTTGTGTAACGTGCAAGTGGAAAATATCGATGCTTTAATGACGTTGTAAAGCTATGAACCGTAATGATGGGGACGTCTGTATTTTTATGAAGCCGTTACTATACAATAAAAGAATATCTGATCTGTTTAAGAGTGGGTGGGGGTTGGGGTGGGCATTATGATCTTTGATAACCAGCTATTACATTGATAACCTGTAGCCTTTTTATGTTGAATGTATGTAAGTGATGATGGACCTGTAAAAAAACACACACACACACAAAAAAAAAAAAACAAAACAGCAATCGATATAGGAATCACATGTATCAGTTGATGTTGGTGTCGTATGACGTAGATGTGTCTGCTTTAAACCTGTACTCATTTCTCAAAGACATGGACTTTGTGTAGAGGGAAAACCGCTTCTGACCCTTTCCTCATATGTCATTCCAGCACAGATTTACATAGAAACATTGTGCTAGATTCCTTTTTGAAGGTTATTTTATGCCCATAAAGGCCCACCTAGAGTTTCCTAGGTTCGAAAAGTTTTATAAAACCGGTGAAGGTCTGCAGATGGCCAGGTTGCAATCCTGTTTCTTTGAAACATACTAGGATTGAATATGGGCAGCCTTTAGTTGTTGTTAGTTATTCCAGACATTTCGAACTGGCTTTTACTTCATTAATGATCACTTTCTCTATTCTGAGTACTGTGCACTGTTTTGAATAGTTTGCCAACTATAAAAAAAATCTAAACAGTGACAATGAAGAACTACGGCCCGTTCCATTAAAATGTAAATAAATACTTTATTATATAAATGATATTATATAAGCTATATTAAGTTATGCGGGACACAAATGAAAACACTTTAAGTATATCCAAGAATACACAGCAGCTTGTCAGTCCTAAATTCGCCATATGTTAAAGTGAATATTTCAAAGGGCTCTGTTTCATTTAGAGACTTACGTTAAGTATTTACATACCCATATTCATATAGTATGCGTTTTACTTCAGTGTAATTCTGTTTTCCCTCTGCTGTCTTGAAATCACCTGAGACGTTTGCCCGCTGTTTGACCAGTGTAGATCGGTGGCACTGACTGAATAATATAGTTGCGCTTCCCTGGTTTCCGTGTCACTTCCATTCCTCACTGTGTGAAATCGAACGGTTGCGACAATCTGCTTTATTTGTCGAAGGCCTTTTTCAGACAGAAGCTGTATTCACATCTACAGGAACATGTTTATCTCAGTTTCCTCCAAAAAAAAAACCCTAAATCTCTACCAGCTGCCAGTGGAGTTGTGACCGAGTTTGATAAAACGATGAGTGAATATTGATAATATGGTGCACAGGGACACTGTTTCAGCTTGGTCGTCATTTTTTATGTATGCTGATTGTGGACTTTGCCCTTACTAGCTGCTATATGAATGGAATCCTTTCTGTTTCATAAAGGTTGAGTAAGTATGTACTGCTGCTTACTGAAGAGGGTTAGCTCTCTTCATTGTTTGTATACTTGTAAACAAGAGACGGTGAGCGGAAAAGGGGAGCCTGTTTGTGTGTGTTTATTGCTTTGTTGGATTGTAGTTACTGATGAAGGAAGAGTGCGACATTAACAGGAAGCCAGATAAAATGGCTACGAAGTGAACTTGTTGACTTCTGCTGCACCAGGAATTTCACTTGAGAATTAAATGGTAATTATTGAGAGCGTTAAACTTTTTAAGGCCAAAATTGCATCGCACTTGGTACTAATAGTAGTCAAAATGCCTTGGTTCAAGTCCAAGTTAATCAGGGTTATCTGTGTTGAGAAGTGTCAATCTTTTTCTTTTTATAGTGTGTCCTAATGTGTATGTACTATATATTACCAGTGCCTAGTATAGTTTCAACTGTCTGTAAATCTTATATTTATTATTTCCTTGTGTGTGTTTGGCTATAAGTCCCTGTAGTGATTTATTTTCCTTGCAATTTATGTTAAAAAATGCCACTACATAGCATTTGCTAAATAAAAAGTGTAATTCCCCCTTGAGGACGGCATACATTAGCAGGGCCCCCAGCAGACCCCTGCGCAGTGGGACTTTCCCAGTCCTGGCTATAGGCTGTACTTATGTAGGTGTGCTGTGCACAGGTGCGTTGGGGGCTATCGGGGCCCGCATCGCTCCTGTTCCATCATCCGTCGCCACTTTGTACGTGTGATTTTTTCGGAAAGGCCCTCCTTTGGCCTACAGACATCGGTGCAGACAGCAAGCAAGCAGAAGAGTAAAGTCAGTCAAATGTAAGCATCTTGAGAGAGTCATCATCAAAATCTCCCGTAAAAGGGCCGCAGGCATGTGGAACGCTGGGCTCTGTCTGTAACCCTGAGCCACGAAAGCCGTCGCATGCCTGTGCCTCAATAAAGCGAAACTATTTAGCTGGAAGATTGGCTGGGGAAATAAAAATGCTGTTGTGCACAGCACACTGACTCTGTGTGCCTGACGTTTGACTGGTGAGAGCTTGTGCAGTCCAGCTGGTGACCCCCAGCTGGATCACAGCAGAGAGTCGTTTGGGAAGGATGTGGAGAGACGGAAATTGGGGATGTTACATGATTACTGGCAGGAAGAAGCCACGGCGGCTTTAACCGTAGAAGGAGCAGCATTAGAAAAGGAAGGTGAGGCTTAGCAAATTGGCTAATGGCTGCATATATGAACAATATTGTTTTTTTTCCCCTCTACATTCCATCCCCAGTTTCATGTGGTCCCCATACAAGCCCTATAGTAACCGCCATGTTCTGACGCCATACCTGCATCGGTCCCACCTGATGTACTTGTGGTTGGTCAGCGTTTTCAGAACAAGGCACAGGACGAACTGCACTGTGTCTGCACTGATGTCAGGGCCAGGTTGACATGCCGAGTGTCTGAAGCTGAACCGAGTGGCGTCATTCAGTAAGTGTGTCTCTCCCTCACTGGCAATCCTAATAACCATTGTGCAATAAAAACTCGAGAGTATTGGCACACTATCCCGGCTGGTTTCTCTCTGTTTGTGCTGGTGTCTTATAACTGAGCGAAATTTACTTCACTGTATTAAAATGACTTGCGCACACGAGTAGCTTAATGCTTCCCTCTCACCTTGACAACTTTTATCTGTGCCCCCTGTCCTTCGATGTGTACATAGCTAGGCGTTTGCATGTATATTACTGTTTTCCTTAACGCGAGTTAATGTTTAGCGTAACATAACTTTAGTGTAACTAAGCTATTTCATTAACCTTAGTTCTCATGCTGTTTATGCATATGAATATGAGAACATATATAGTATACAGGGGTTGGGGAATGGAACTGAAACGCCTGGTTTTGGACCACTGTCATTTATTAGTATGGCCGCATTGTGCAGCCAATACACCATCAGTTCATCTAGAGAATGAGTGCAGTTAATTCTGCAGTGTGTCGGGCAGCTGTGGTTTTATGCTTCTTGGATACAATCCGGGTCAGTGTCCGAACATCCCTATCGGACAGGTTCCTCTAGCATCCACAGTTACTCCTGCTGGATGTGGTCCATCCTCCGTGGTGATATGC
>JAABNX020000049.1:13148455-13165946 GCA_015163995.2 Mormyrus lacerda
GCCTCTGCAGTGACACACTGCGCTACACTATAGACGGTCAGCAGAGAACCGCAGAGATTCCTTCATTTTCCCTGACAATTTGAGAGCAGGCAGCTCACAGTTAGACAGAGGGGACAACATTTCAAAAAAGAGAGGATCTAGTTTTAATAATCGTGGGAAAGAGCTCCCAGAATTCAGTGTGTGATCGCTGGCCAGAAGCCAGGCATCATGCAGTGCTCAGGGTTTCTGTTTTTTTCCATGTGCTCTTACAACAACCGAGAGCTCGAGTTACCCCACAAGATACCTGGTAATGGATTAACTCATCATAATTAATCACGGAAGGAGACAACAGGGTCATATTTAATTGCGAAGATTTGATTTCTTTACCTTTGCTTTAATGACCTGTGCCATCTTGAACAATAAGATTGAATCAGCAGCTTGAAGTACATATAAGTAAATAATCTGGTAAAACAAAAGAAGCAGTTAGACAATTCTCATTACAGCTTTGCACACTGCACATTCGGAATTTCACTGGGATGAGACAGTCTTTCGTGGCTGTTAATTTGGATCATTTTCACATATTTCTGCATGGTGACACGCTTGAAAAGGTCATGTTTTAAAAAACCTTGCCTGTGGCATTATCTGAAGTTTATAAAATCATTAGACCAGGAAATTGGAAGGAAAACCTATGTATGAACATGGAGGTTTGGACACCACTGAATCGGTTTTTGTTTCGCTGTAATTCCTGAGATGAATGGCGTTGGCTCCAATAGTTTTCTCAATAGGCCATAGGCCACCCCACCCCACACAGAATAAATTTTTTTCCTCAAAATAGGATTTTTCTTACAACAGTAACTTTATCATAGTTATGTGGATAAAAGTGACAGTTGAGAAATCAGCTGTGTATTCTGCTGTTATTGACATTTTATTAGTGCTTCCATTTACAAAATCTAAATACAAAGAAATAAGTTGCCATAAGATGCCAGTTCATCGCAGGGCACAGGGCTGGGGTACACCCTGGACAGGATGCCAGTCCATTGCAGGGCACAGGGCTGAGGTGCACCCTGGACGTGATGCCAGATCATCACAGGGCACAGGGTTGAGGTACACCCTGGACGTGATGCCAGTCCATCACAGGGCACAGGGCTGGGCTACACCCTGGACGTGATGCCAGATCATCACAGGGCACAGGGCTGAGGTACACCCTGGACGGGATGCCAGTCCATTGCAGGGCACAGGGCTGAGGTACACCCTGGACGTGATGCCAGTCCATTGCAGGGCACAGGGCTGAGGTACACCCTGGACGGGATGCGAGTCCATCACAGGGCACAGGGCTGGGGTACACCCTGGACGGGATGCCAGTCCATCGCAGGGCAGACGCAGGCAAAGGCACACACCATGGACAATTTAGAAACATTGGTTAGCGTGCTTGTGGACTGCCAGAAAAATCCAGAGGACGTGGGAGAGCCACACACAATACAGTATTAGGAAAAAATGCAAACTAGCATGGAATAGCATGGGGCTACGCTCGAGTTCTGCTGCCTGGTTTCTCACATTTATCAAATTAAATTCTTTCAAATGCAGTTGTGCTGAGCTCATGTAAGTCAAGCAGGGCTGATACCTCCACAGTGCTGTGGAAACTATGCAACTGAAGATCTCAGTGCAACTGCTGGCGGCAGATCATTACATAAACGGCAAGTATTATCATGCAGGGTATCTGGAAAGGGGGAGAGTCACGCTGGGACACCTAGCAGAGGGAATCAGAGATCAGAGCGATGGTATTTACTGCTATTCACTGACAGCTATGAAGAATGGAGTGAGCTGCAGAGGATACTGATGGGGTCTGAGCAAGGTAAGGTGATGTTATTTACTTTGTTTGTCATATGCTACTAACTGGTGGTATTAATTCATTTTCAGTGTATTATTGTCAATATACAGCTCAGAAAAAAAATTAAGAAACCACAGCAAAATTTTCAGCTTCAGTCATTTCAGAATTTATGGGTATGCTTCTGTGTAAAATATACATTTTTTGCAAACTCCAGCTTGGCTTTTCCCTGTTTCTCATTAATGAAGGGCTTCTTCCCTGCTTCATGGGACTTCAGTCCTGCTTCTAGGAGCCTGATACACACTGTCCTAGCAGTGCACTTCACACCTGCACTTAATCTTTCCCATACTCTTTGAAGGTCACTCAAGGTCATCCTCCAACACTGCTGGATAAGTTGACGGTCATCTCTGGCATTAGAATGTTACTTCTACACTCTACCTGCCTGGTTTCTGGTCGTTCCCAGTATCTCCTGCTTCACCTTGTTCTTGTGTCATGCTGTCTTAGATATTTTGAACCTGGTGCTCAGTGTAACCTTCTGCCAGCAGAACCACGATTAAAACATATTTTTAAATGTACAGTGTTTTCTTAATTTTTTCATTTTTCCCAGCACTGTACATCTCTCTCTCTCCCTCTCTCTCTTTCTCTCTCTATATATATAGAGAAATATCTCTCTCTATATATATATATATATATATATATACACACATATATACAGCAGTTGTCTGCACTGTTGCCCGATATACATATATACATGTTTGTGTGTGTGTATATATTACATATGTATTACAAAACCATTTCTTGTGGTCTTTCATCTGCTATTAACTGGCAGTGTTTATAGCTGGTATGTACTGTATATATTACATTATGGGGATCAAATGTCCCCACAATGTGATACAAGAAAATTATTTCCCCACAAGGGGAAACACAATTTTATAAGATTCTGTAACTGTAATCAAAAATCCCTAACTGTCAAAAGTCTTGTATTTTGTTTGGTTACTTATGGTTAAGGTTAGGGATGGGGAGGGGTTAAGGTCATCGGTGATGGGATTAGAGTTTTTCCCATAGAAATTAATGGGGTGTTCCCACAAAGATGTGAATACACACATTTGTGTGTTGTATGTGCAATTTACTGTGGCTTTCTTTGTATATTTCAAGGAACATTGATGAAGTCCAAAGGTTGATGTCATTCAAGAACAGGCAATGACTGTAAAAATGCCCCACATGCTGCTCTTTGCCAGCAAAGCCAGTGCTGTTGTGCATAATATGCTCTGCCTTTTGATGGAAATTTCAAAGGGAAATTCACAGATTAGGTCAGAGGTAGAGAATGTCTCACTCAGAGCAAAGCACTGGGGCATAGTCGGCTGTAAACTCTAGGGAGTTACTTTATAAATAAAATGTTCTGGAATCCTTATGTGAAACTATATGTATTTTCTAATTGATGTCAGTTCTGGATCGAAAGCCTTAGTGCAATTTTTTTAATGCAACAGGCTGATTTGGTAACAGGTGAATGCATTGATGCTGTGGTTAAGCGCTGCCCTCTAGAGACAGAGAAGCAAATTGCAGGGATTGAGGTTAAGGGTGGAATCTCTTGGACCAGTGACCGGAATGGAATTCCAATATTGCCTCACTTTTAACTACTAAGCACATTAATAAAATTATACTGTAACCAAAACAAAAATATATCTACAATTACTCCATTAATTACCCCGTTAATTTATTATGTATTAATTGCCAGTAAATTGACACTATTTCACTGTTTAAGCTGTTGCATTTTTCATTATTATTTAAGTACAACTTTCAATGTATTATATATACACATAACACCCCCCCCCCCACCTGGTTCAATGTTTTTTCACTTTGTGTGCTGTGAAACCCTCCTCTTGTTACTGCCTGTGTGTTGCCCATAGTATTGGAGTAACGCTATTTCATGTACTGCATAGCTGTATCTGGATGGCATAACAATATAACAAACTTGACTTGACTTGCCTCCGCCTTTTGGAATTAATTAAAGCCATGTCTTCAAAAAAGAAATTATTCAAATAGACTCATGTGCCTCATCCTAATTCATAGTGACGACTGACTTGGTTTAGGAAACGGGGTCATTTAAAGCAGAGGGGAGGACTTTGATCTGTATGACTTTCTTTGGCCGTATAGAAAAGCATGTGCCACGGCCTCTAAAGGAGCAGACTGGAGCAAGACCGTACCCAGTTTGCAAGACAATGGGAGGGGCGATAGGATCCATAGCCGCTCCGAGGTGTGTGGGATATAGAAAAGTGGCTCCCCTGTGATTTCAGTGCGATCAGAGATCAGAGAACAGCTTTAAACGCCGGAGAAGACAGACAGTTTGCAGCCGAAGGCTCCCCATTAGAACAATGTCGCTGTTCTCACCTTACGGCCATTGATCTACCAATGAACCCCCACCGCACTCACCGATCTTACACCAACCCACCTGGTGTAGACCGTGTCACCCAGAAGGTCCTCCAGATGGACAGCGCATTATTGGCGGGAAGCGATAAGGCAAGATTATAGATGACCTTCATGGAATGAAGACTCAAACCACTTTATGATAGGGGGACAATATTATAAACATGGTGGACAAGGTTCATAACATAGATATTCTGTTATGTTTCAGGCTATTTTCCTGTCCGGATCGATGTAAATGTGTTGCAGTTTAAGTTAGTGTTTCTGAAGCTGGTGCTCGGGGAACTTCAGGCAGTCCACGCTTTTGCTAAATGCGGACTGTGTGGCAGGGTGCTGGGAGAGAGCAAACACGTGGACCGTCTGGGGGTCCACGAGGACCGGATTGAGAAACACTGGTCTAGATAACTATGTAGCGCAGGTTGAAAGCTCCTTTTATCTTAGGAATCATTTCAACAGATGAAAAGAAGTGTGTTCAGAGATGCTTTTCTGCCCACCGCTGTGGTACCTGGCTGTCTGATGAGTCTATCCATTCCCCTCCGATCTCTCTCATTAACGGGGTGTTTTTTTTTGTCACAGGGCTGCCTCTGATTGGATGTCTTTTGTTAATTGCGCCATTCTCCGAAAGCTCTAGATACAGTGGTACGTAAAAATCCCAGGACGGCGGCTATGTCTGAGACGCTGGAACCGGCCCGTCTGGTACCACCAATCATACTGTATTTAAAGGCACTAAGATCAGACGCCTTAGCCGTTTTAATCCTCAGTTACACAGTTACTGAGCCTGGCTGCATGCTGTGTTTATTCAGTTGCAAACCACATGGTTTGCTGTTTGGGGTGAGGGGGGGGGGAGCTGGCTGTTTAACAAGCAGGTGTATCTAATAAAATGGCCACTGAGGGTTTGTGTTTCAAAGGAGTTTAAAACTACAAGCCATTTATGTTGCTCTGTACAGAGATATAGCCGAAGGCAGATAATACATATATCCATATTCTGAACTTTGATCATCATAGCTATGGTGTCACACACTTATATATCCCTTTGTTACATACCACACAGCTCTCTGGCACAGGAGTAATTTTTGACTGTATATTTAGGCGTTTTGTTTGATCATATACTTATTCCAGTTTTTGTGAAATTCATCTGTTTGTGAAGTAAACTAAAAACATCTAATTTGACTTACGGCTGGAACATGAGCGTCCTGCCCGAGATCTGATCCTTCATTTCCTCAAACAACCGCAGGCAGAAACCTGAAAATGGATATATACAGGTAAACCTGGAAAGTGGATATTTTCTACCAAAAGAATCAAAATACCAGATTGTTCCCCACAGGATGAAACCTCAATGGGAATAAAGGAAACACACCTAACCACCAGAGAGGCTGCTTAACTAGTGCATGTGTGACTCTACATTCTGAGTCTGTGCTGTGGCTTACTGGGCCTGCCTCCCTTCGTGTGTATGGCCGATATCTTACAAGTTCATTAAACTTCCACTTCTGCCTGTGCGACAGTGTGTAAGTCAAGCGGAACCCAAACTTTAAGAACGTTGTTAGTGACACGTTACTTAGTAACTCTATCACTGCTCAAGTACAAATTGTGCAAATCATGAACAAACATAGTAACTGCATGAAATGCATGATTGATTAATGATGAAAGAACATAGGATGAGTAACTAACTAACACTTAGGTTCTGGTTTAATATGATAAGTAGTAGCCCAGATGGACACAACTGCAAGGAATTCTAAAAGGGCAAAACAGGCAGCGATGAAATGAGTTTTTATTTAACACTGAGAATATTTGTTGAGACTCTCCGGCCTCATGGGGGCCGCGATAGCAGTATTCTCACATTAAACTCACAGTAGACAGCGTCCAAATGGAACTTGGCTATGACAAATATGCATTGATCCAAAAAGTGTGTTATTCGAAAATAACAAAATGAAATGCGCAAAAAATTGATTGCAGCTTGTAGCATTATATTCTGTTACATCTAGAGATTTGGTCTGCATCTGAAAACCATATGAAACTGCAGAAGAATTCAATAGCTTGCAGGTTAAAACATGCTTTTTTATTTCAAAATAAAAGTAGCAAAGTACGTTACTGTCGACAGCGACCTTCCAAAATGCATCAAATGTGCAAGTGACTGCAAGTTATTAATGCAGGGTTCATTTATCTCTTCGGGGTTTTGAAATAATTTCCAATCGATGATTGTATGAGGAAATGAATGGGTGTCTGAGGACAGAGTGCTGAAGCGCTGGGGGTGTGTGAATGACTTCTTTAAAAGCCTGGTGACGTGTATGACGGAATACAGGGCACAAAAGGGAGCACTCGCCCGGCTTCCATTTCTCTGTTACAGTGGTTCCAAGAGTAATTACTACAAAGACATAAAAGAGCCATAACTGAATACCCATGTCGTTATGGAGAACCAAATGGACATCACTCTACCATATCTGTAGTGAGAAATATTACTGCAGCGTGACAAATGGCATGGTTTCAGGTATTGGCAATGCATGCCATATTTAAAACAGCTCATAGGAAATTTTAAAGACAGAAGGACAAAATTATTGGTTCAGAGAAATAACCAATCGAATTGCAGAAGAAGTGGGTCCAAGTAACTAGAGGAGGCGGGGACAACCAATCAGATGTCTTGGTTCTGGCCCCTCTAGTTGCTTGGTTAGGAGTGAATTGGATCAAAGTCACATGGTATGATTCCCAATAGAAAGGTAATATAAAAACCTTGCTTACTTTTCCTAGCAGATTATCACACTAGTATGACGTTACACTATACCACTCAGAGTGGACTGTACCCAGTTTACTAATGTCCTGAACGGATTGTCAGATTGAACAAGCATTCTTAGACGAAAACCAAACCAATCTGCCAAGCATAAACTCCCAAAGGACGTATAAGCAACAGCGCAAATGATTGGCTGCTCCTCAAGCCCAGTTTTCATAGGCACTTGAAAAACACTGGAACTTAGCGCGAGCGGTGTTTCTGTTATGAAGGTCAATGCCGTACTATGACCTGACGCACAAAAGAGTGATAAGAACCTGCAGGTGGGAATAACTATCCAGTAACTACTGCAGTGCGTCAGTTATTTTAGGATGAGTTTAAATGATGCCTGCAATGGGTTAGCACATTGTTGTGTACGTTTTAAGGGTCTTGTAAACCACTCAAATCATGGTCCTCAATGGCAGAGCGCTATTTATTTTCTAGCCAGGCCAATCGGAATGAGTAATTAATAAACTTAGTACCTGGGAGAACTGAAAACATGGCCTAGATTTGGAATCAAGGGCCAGATTAGAAGAGCCCTGGTCTTATAAATCAGTTTATTTTAAATCAATTCCGGAGTCACAATTTTATAAAAATCTTTGACCGCAATCAGAAAAACTACTTGTGCTTAAGTACTTATGGTTACTTATGCTTTAGGTTAGGGCTGGGTAGGGGTTAAGGTTGTCATTGCTAGGATTAGAGTTTTGTCCATAGACATTAATGGATGGCCTCCACAAAGATATGAATACCAGCGTGTGTGTGTGTGTGTGGATTATGTTAATATTACACTTTGGGGACCAAATGTTCCCCACAATTAACATCATAATTTGTTTTGATGTTATGGGGACCATTTTCCAAGTCCCCACAAAGATCTGTGAATGCAATCAAAAAACTAAAAATGCCATAAGTCTTGTATTTTGTTTTGGTTACCCATGGTTAAGCTTAGGGCTGGGTAGGGGTTAATGTCATCATGTTGGGAGTAGGGTTTTCCCCAGAAAAATGAATGGAGAGTCCCCACAAAGATGTAATTACACACCTGTGCGTGTGTCTGTGTGTCTGTGTGTGTGTGTGTGTGTGTGTGTGTGTGCGCGCTTTGGCAGGAGACGGGACACGATTCTTTCCCACAATTTCCACAATTCTTCAAGTCAACCTCTGCACATAGTTTCTGCTGTAATCATCATGCAGATTGATGTACATGCAGATAGCATGTAGGCTGAAATTGGGATCCGTGTCTTCAGCAGGTCTCTGAATAAAACAGATTATAAAAAGCAGCTGCCGTGTGATAAGTCTGGCTTTTCCTGCCACATGACTTCTTTGAACAGCAGTTATCACTTGTACTCATCTGGGAGGGCTTCATAAGAGCATAAAATCTATATAGATGCACATCTCGTACAAGACAAGTATCTCATTATCAGATGTCTGTTTTATTTTTATCAGTTTGCAATAATAGACAATGGTCACGAATAAGGATATGCAAATGTCACAGTTGCTTTGGTACAGTTACCATGGGCAGTAAACCAAATTCCTTTAGGCACCAATACTTTTACATCCCCAGTAAGCTGGTGTTTTCCCCCTGTAATAGAACAGCATTATTTAAAGGTTCCATCCTGACAGTTATGTTTGTCACCTGATGTGAATTCTTGCCGGTTATTAATTTTTGTTACCGTATAAATATCTGTGGGGCTGGCCTGCAAGTTTATGCTCAGTTTATATATTGCCCGGTTATGTCACGACATTGTTAACATTTTGACACAGATTCCAGTGTTATTTGATAGCATAATCTGTGTGTACTGAAAAACCAACGCTTTCAGTAGTCCGTGAAAAGGTAAGCTCTTGTTTGAATTATTTTTAAATGTTTCAAAAGAAGGTTATTAGTGAGATATTTCATACACATTCTTTTTGTTTATTCACATTCAAAGGGCAGCAGGTAACTTAAAAATGCAATAATAGCAAATTAACAGTTCTGCTATTCAGTGCAAAGAAATTTGAATTAAAGTTCGAAGTAAAGGTTTACTGACAGGAAGAGTTTGCAGCATTGTAGACTTTCATTTAGTTAAACGTGTGTGGAGCTGGCGTAGGGACTGGTGATGTCACAGGAAGTGGCACTGGCTGTCAAAGAAAGGTGAGTAGTGAATAACTGTGAAAGGGCCACTCGATTGCAAAGTAAGCGGAAATTCCAGAGTTACCTCAAGCTCCCCCTCCTGCCAGATAATGGTCTGGCCCCAGAGAGAGTTTCAGAAGTTCAGGACACCGTCAGTAGCCTTGGAAGGAACCCCTCGTTGTTGCTATGGGCAGAGCGTCAGACGTTGTAAGGAGTGATTCAGCAGCCCCAGGAAAATGATGCGTCTGCATGCGTTCATTATAACGCTGCTGCATGTGAACAAGGAAACGCACAAGGTCTCCTTCTGGCTGAAACTCTTATTCTGTATGGCTCTTTCTCTGCTAAGAAACATCTGTGCATTGTTTGTCTTCACAGCCACCCACACACACACACACGCACGCACACACACACACACACACACAGGCACCCACACACACACGCTCGCGCACACACACACACACACACACACACACTTACACACACATGCATTTGTATTCATATCTTTGTGGGGACCCTCCATTAGTTTCTATGGGCAAAACCCTAATAACCCCAACAATGACAGCCTTAACCCCCCCTCAGCCCTAACCCTAACTATAAGTAACCAAACAAAATATGTCAATATTTTTGGCATTTTTAGTTTTTTTGCAATCACAGATTTTTAAAAACTGAGTTTCCCCTGGCGGAGGCAGGAAAAATGCCCTCCCACGTTTTGGGGACATTTTGTCATACATAATGTAATATATACATAACTCACACACACATACACACACACGCACACACACTTCTTCTTTTCATTGCTTCATTCTTCACCCTGTAGCTCTCTCAGACACCCATAGGCACACACACAGACACACACACAGACACACCCAGATTCACACTCTCTCTCATTCATCTCCTTCTCCGTCACGTGTCAGGCAGCCAGTGTGTCCCGCCCCGCAGTGCCCGGAGAAGCCTGGAGCGCAGCAGTGTGTGGCGGGACCTCTCCGGCACAGGCAGAGCACTTTAACGAGAGTGAGAGACCCGACTGCCGGAGAAGAGAGTGAGGAGCACCGAAAGAGTTAAAGGACTCGAAATCAAGGACGCGGGCTCTGCTGGGAGGGTGACCTTCTGCCCCACAAGAGGAGCAAAGCAGGGGGAGAAGAAGCTGAAGCCTGCAGCCATCCGCCAGTGGCCTGTGAAGCGGGACAGACACTTTGGGCTGGAGGAGATACCTATCTGACCTGTCTGATTCATCAGACATCCTAGGCAAAAGAAGCCCCCCCCCCAGCAGGGACCTCTGTGCCTCACAGGCCCTGAGAGGAGTATGGCAGCCTGACCCATCATGCCCAGCCGGACCGCTTACAGTGCTGGTCCGCTCCCTGTATCCTCCACCCAAGCCCATTCCCCCACCTATGCCCCCATCACCCTTCTGTGCCTGCTTCTGCTGCTGCGAATCAGCACCATCTCAGGGGTCCTGTTGGGTGCCGGCGTGGGGCACAAGCCGCAGGGGATGGCGGGCCATCTCTCCTGGGCACAGGGGCGCCAGACCCGCAGCTACGGCCACCTGGAGGGGGAGACGCGGCTGCGGAGGCTCTATTCGGCCACGCGCTTCTTCCTGAACATCGACGCCAAGGGACGGGTCATCGGCACCCGGAAGAACAACCACACTGACTGTGAGTATCCTGCTCGTCTCCATCCATTTCCGGGTGGAAGCAGAGGGCTTCTAAGGTGAACATGGGAATGAATGATGACTTTATGTGTCTTAGATGTCCGGTGCTCCACCTTGTTGGTGGCCCACAGCTACGCCAGCCACCCCCTACCTGTCTCCCAGCACAGCTTTTCCAGACCTTGTTCCCAGTCCCTCTGGAACAGTAACAGAGGTGACTCCCCAGTGCCCCCCAGTGGGCAGATGCTGTGAGTGCAGTGCAGTGAGTAAGGTCTAGCAGTGTTGAGTGTGGAACAGTCTGGGACGGGGGGGCTGGAAATACAGCATGGCAGCCTCAGAGGTGGGCAATTCAGGTCCAGAGAGTAGAAGGCCGGACCAAGATTTTGTTTCAACCAACCAGTTGAGTATAAAGATTTGTCTGGATTTGTACTCTCCATACCTGAACTACCCTGCTTTGGGTAGCATGGCTGGGTAATGCTTGTAGTTGTGCATGAACACAGAAGGTTAGGGACTATTTTTTTGGTTTTAAAAATTAACCTCCAGTGTGATGATGGTTGCATTCCAGTAGTTTTCATTCTCAAAACCGATTAAAGCAAAACGTCCAACGTCATGGACTCAACCATCTCAGGACTGAACTGTAGCAGCGCCAAGTAACACAAACACAAGAAGCATATAGCCTGAAATCACAGAGGCAATAGCAGCTACATCACTAAAGGTGCTTCAGATGAGCATCGCCATGACGTGACGTGCTCTCCTGGACAGCGCGGGAGCGACGTGTGAGATGGGAAAGCAGAGTGAGGTATTTGATATCTGAATTGGGCTCATTGACTATTATTTGTTAGATTTATCTGGACTGTTTTGGGTCTGTTTTTCGAAATAGCAAAAAACATAAGGCTGCCTTCATATCTTAATGTAGATGTCAGTATTGTGGGTGCGTGTGACTGAAGACATGAAGAGACTGACCAATCAACAGAGCTTTTTTATGATGCCGGACATTTGTAGAACACAATAGAACCATTTTAGGTATTATTTAAAACATTTTTAAGTTTTAAAACATATAAAATAAGTAATTTAGGGTCCTTGTTATAGCAGATTTTACTTTAGTCTAGGTATATTCTAGTATACTTTCTAGTTCATAGTAAAATGCATTGTTGCAAAATCACAGAATAAGGTGGTATGCTACTATGCTACTACTCGCCGGAGAATCTGATGAGAAACAGGCCGACACCTTTCATTTCCCAAAAAAAATTAGCATAGTTTAACCTCTAAATGATTGCTGATGTCATAGACAGCTGTGCTTATTTTCTATTTGCCTTTTCTTTTAATTAAATTTTGGTGCTCTCTTTTCATAAAAAAAAGGAAAAGCATGGAGAGACTTTACAGCAGATTTATGTGCTTATTTAGTTTGGTCAAGGGAACTTTGGAAAGGATTCTGTTTTTCTGTGTTTGTTTATTTATTTTAAATTGAGTTGCCATCATTTATGGCAGAAGGAAGTCCAGTAAAAATAATAGTGCTAATAATAATTTGCGAGAACTCTTGTTAATAGCATGATGAGCTTCGACATGACAGGGACGAGATGGTGGAAGAGGACATGAACAGTGCTGGCTGTCATTGGGGTCGATGTCTGTTGGCTCGTTATGAAGCGCAGACGTAAAACACTAAATGTTCCTATTCCTGAAAATAAAGGAGACTCCTAAAGTCATGGGAATCTTTTTTTTCCCTATTTCCCTATATTTAAATGACCTAAGATCATAATTTGGCAGTTTTAAAAGCAAAACACAACTAGCTAATGTTTTTTTTTTTACTAGGTTCATTACTAAGTTTGTACTGGCATGAAGAAGCCGTCTGTGTGTTCTGTGTGATCCTCTGTGTGCCTGGGGGGGTGATACAGTCTGGAAAGACTCGGTCTACTCATAAAATAAAATTTAAATTTATATTTTCGCAAACAGAGTAAGGTTTAAAACATGGTTCATTTGAAGGGTTTTAATGCTTCCCAGGCAAGACGGATTTAAATCCTAGACACAGCTTTAGCACAACATGCTTGTGCCAACCTAGATATCGTCATCACTGTTTTTACCACAATGCCAGTCTTACTGCCAAAAAGTGCGGCCTTTAGGAAATGTTCCTTCTCTCTGCAGAACTAAGAGACAACATCAATACAATTTGTGGGAAAACTTCTGATTTCGGTGGCTTACATGCCTGTAGGGCAGAGTTAACCTGGTCCTCGGGGACCCCCAGATGGTCCACATTTTTGCTCCCTCCCAGCTCCCAAGGGAGCAAAAACATGGACTGTCTGAGGGTCCCCAAGGACCGGGTTGAGCAATACTGCCTTTAAGGCTGGGGTGGGCAGTCATATCCATAAAGGGCCATTGTGTTTGCGGGTTTTCACTGCAAATCCCTAATTAGGTTACTAATTAGAGGACTGATTTGCTGAAGAGTCCTCACACCTGGGTTTGAACAGCTGACCTAAAGGTTTTCCCAAAGACCTGCATACACACCGGCCCTTTGTGGATAAGGTTGCCTACCGTACTCTAAGGACTTTTCTGTCCCACACAGCTCAGATACAACTGACTATTTTACCTTCTATTAAGCCTTTGTAGTGAGAAACAGCTGCATTAAGGCAACGGCATGGAAAGTGATGTTTCAGCACATGTAAGGTCACGGATTTGTTTGATTTGTTTTTGTCATGCGAGATACGTCGATGTTTCCCAGAAGACCTCAGGGATTGACAGCCAGCAGACCTTGCAAAAACTCATCAATATTGCGCATCCGGTTCCGGCACATTGTAATTAAATACTAGTAATGATAGAAAAAGACACCAATTCCTTAAGATGATTTTCTGTTTTGAAGTCTAACCTGATCAGTGAGCTTTGTCATCCCGTCGACCTACGTTAGGTCATGGGATTTGTTGATGTATAAGCATCATGCTTAAGGTCAGACCTTCCTCTTTTTAACAGACCTGTAGCTTTTTCAGGGCTTGCGTTGATATCTTGTGTAATCATACCTGGATTAAAGAGGTGGATTTTGTCAGTGACAGGATATTGATTTGCTGTTTCAGACACTGGAGCAGAGCATGATGGCAGATTCGAGCGTCTCTCCTTTCATTACTGTTTCCTCTCCGCTCTCTCCTGTTTGTGATGTCACAACGGGCTGTGTAGTCAACGGCCGTTATTTTACCAGCTGACTCCAAGCTGCGTTTTCTCCAAGCAGCACGTCAGTATAATCAAAAAGCCAACAGTAAAGCCCTGCAGGGGAAATCTGGTATTTAATTTGCCAGGTCGCTTTATTTTAGACTCATTGTAGACTTGCAAAAACAGCCTCGTGGTCTGTAAATTTTACTACTACTGAAATTTCCATCCGAGATAAAGCTGTTTATTGGTCCCCAAAATGTGTTCACTGCTTGAGTTCCAAGGTTTTCAGATCTATACTATTTTGGGACCTTTTGCTTTGAAGTGTGTTGTAATTATTTTCTTAAAGAATGTTGTGACAAGGGTGGGACATGTTCGACGCAGATTGTTCAGTAACACGGTAGAGTCAACTGCAGGTCTATATGTATTTTGTAATGCAAACTCTACCTGCTGTTTAATATGCTGCTGTGAAATGCTGTCAGTTGTATGTTCGCTGAAAATCTTTGTACCCTGCGGGTCACATATCAGTCTTTACGCAGAGGAAGTAACCTAAAAAATATAATGAAATTATATGATGGTTTGAAAAATGTAACCACAAAAGAATTAGGCCTTCTGTGACGTTTACAGGTTAAAGGTAAGACAGGAATAAACATCTCAAGACTTCAGTTTGACCAAATAACCACAATAGCTGTGGAATATTCAATATGATGTAATAAATATATTCAAAGACTGTAGGCATTGCTATCTATCTTCGTCCTGTATCTGTCTCAGTCGATGGTGCTATAGGATGTCAGATTGCTACATTTGGAAATAGTACAGATAAAGCCCCGGGAACATCTGTCCCATCTTCCCGTAGGGTGAGCGATTTGCATGCTGTCTCTCTCAGGATCTCCGTCTTTGTTTACATATTCTCTTTGTGCCATCGGCTGTGCTTTTTGGTCAGAAGCTATATTTGGATTCGCAGCAGCAACACAACACTGGCCTTCCTGCTGCACTCGAAGGAGCGCCTCTCAGACCGACCTGCTAACGTTTAATGGACACGATTGCGTAGATAGGGGGTTATTACGTCACCTTAAAGACGCACGGTTGTTATAGCTACTGCGGGGCTGTGATGTTAGGAGCATCTTGACAACACGTTCGAACGTCAGAAATGCAGTTGCAGACAGTTTCGGTTGCCCGGGCGACATAAACTGATTACCCAACCTCTTTTCGGTTCATTTGTAGCTGCATGAATGAATAAAAGAGTGAAACATTATAATTTACATAAGCTACTGTGGATCATTAATAAAAATAAAAGGGTGCATATCTTTTTAGATTTTTCTTTATGCTGCTATTTAACTGCAATACTTTTTATTGGAACAGGGCAATAATTTGTCTCAGTGATATTGCGCATTAAAGAACCCGCTTGACTTTGTTTTGAAAATATCTTCCAGTGAAGGACATACTACTTCAAGGTAGAGTATGGCTACTGAGTATGGTGACTGCAGCACAGACCGCTGCCAGATTATTGGGATGAACAAGGGCCTTTGCCTCGTTTCTGCCACGGAGGAAAGTCATTCAGGTAGCCTATGATAACTTCCCCTTGAGATTTGTCCATCAGCGGCAAATCACCAAGCAGCAAGTGGTCTGCACTGCAGGTCTTTTCTGGCTGGAGTATTGATCTAGGTGTCAAAGGTTTAGTTGAAAGAGCATATAGTTCTCCAGCACGCATCACAATCACCTGACAGTTAACCCATTGTACTTCTAGACCTGATCGATTTAATGTGTGTTTCTTCTTTGATATTAGTGCTGTTCGCCAGCTTTAAAAGCAAAATGCAGGTCGCTCTGCTGTATTCCGGTCTCATTTAGAATGAGCCCTCCACGTTTCCTCCACCCCCCTCATCGGGCGGGAAACACATATAATAGTGTGACATTCAAAGCCTCGAAGCAAAACTTGAAATTACGACGGCACAGGGAGTTATTTGAGACAAGCACTTCGCCTATTTCAAATGGCTTGGGACTTCACTGGTTTCATCTGAGGGTTTTTCAAGCCACATAAAGTCAGACCTGCATGACAGGTTTAGTCGGTAAAGGGTTTTCTTTAACCCACTACGCTATGGCAAAGTAGGTGAGAACATATTGTGTTATGTATGAAGGACATCTGCATCCGTGTGATTCTTTTGCTTTTGACGCAAGTAGCTTATGCATAACTGAATGTGTATCTTTGATTAAACCCGTGTTTTTTGGGAAAATGTCCTCAGAGCTGCCGGAACCCCGGCTTTCCAGGTGCATGGTGGCCAAGCTGAGCCCGAAGATGGAGAATTCCTTTCTTCTAATGGAGAGTCGCTGTTTTTCAGGCCTGATGGAAATCCGATCCGTTAGCACAGGAGTCGTCGTCATCAGGTCTGTCAGCACAGGGCTGTATTTGGCCATGTCCAAAAGAGGGGATCTCTATGGGTCGGTAGGTACACTCTGTAGCACCGCCCGAAATTTCATTTATTTGAAGGGGTCGTCTTCAACTTTGGGTTTTGAGTCCTATTGCTATTCTGTATAGAGTTTTCCTCTGGTTGCTGGTTGTTAAGCTAATTGGAGCTTCTAATTGCTTCATAGCGCATGTGTAATGGACTGAAATCCCATCCAGTGTGAACCGCTGTCTTCTGTGCTATGATAGGAGGGGTGAAATGCTCTACTTATCTATTCTGTGTTATTGTCTACAGTTTCTCCCTGTAACAATTGAAAAGCTTCCAGAACCATCTAATTTTTCCTAAACTAGCACAACCTTAGCAAGAAAACTTAACTGATGTAGAATATAGACTTCAGCCAGAGCTATGTGGTGTAACATATGAGACATGTGGCATGCTTCTCCATGTAGAGACAAGCAGTGGGGTCAGACCAGTCTTAGGGCCCACTAAACAAAGTTGTCACCAAACAAAACACAATCACCAAATAAGACCAGAGAGTAAGGCCAGGATGAAAAGGAACACTCCGCTCTGTGACATCACTATTAGTGCAATAAAACTAATATGCATTTGACTCTATTGAATTTTGGTGGTATACTGGAGATATTTCCCCTCACATTACTGATTTTCTCTTTTTACCTACTTTGACCTATAGCCCTGCTGGACCATAAGCAGAAGACCTGATATGACACCAATGTTAAATCATGTTCGTAAAACGAACCTAAAACAAAATCTTTCAAACACTTCCCCAAAATCTCCATCCATAGATAGATCACTAAATAAGTAATATCACTTCTGCTCGGTATATACTGTAGGGCACTGTTGGATCGTTGGCAAAATTAGATATAATTTTTGGGTGGGATTCTCTTTTATTTTCCTGCACCCCTTATGCAGGTGGCATACATTGCAGCGGAATGCCAGTTCCGGGAACGCATTGAGGAGAATGGCTACAACACATACGCGGCCCGCCAATGGAGCCTCAAAGGACGGCCGATGTTTGTGTCGCTGGGGACTCGGGGGAAACCCCGGAGTGGCCGCAAGGCCCGCCGTCGCCACCGGTCTACCCACTTCCTGCCCATGCCGCCCATATAGGGAGGTGGCGACCCCATCTGCAGCATCACTGCCGCCAACAGCATGACTGTAAACTAATGAGGCTAAAAATCAGTCTCCGTGTTTTTTTTTTTCCAGAATGTTT